>JAJJMA010065791.1:0-12632 GCA_023529015.1 Papaver nudicaule
GAGTGTTTTGACAATCTTGTCCCTCTCTCATTTTTCACCATCTACAGAAAGTCCCCTGGTTAGTGTGGAACAGAAATGTTTCATGCTAAGCACTCAGATGGTGATGACAATGGTATGAGGTTTTCCATCTAATACTAGCACGGGGTCTCATGGTATGGATTAAAAGTAAACTCGTGTGTAAGTACATATATGTTGCTAAGATAGGGTTTCCGGTTAACGGGACAATGGTGTTCCCGAGGTTCGGGGCATTCCGGGTGCAGCCCCTGCGGGCCTCGCAGGCCTATCCTCTGGTCGATTCTCGGCTCTACTTGACTAAGGAGCTATTAGGGTTTCTAAACCCATGTGGATGCGAGATCACGTTTTCGTGTCGTCGCTGGTGTTATTCGTTCATTAAGTTATTCGTGGCACTATAGGTTTCGTGGGCCACGACCTTTGTGGCTCCGCAAGCTCTCGCGGTACCGTGGCTTTTCTATAGAAGGGGACGCTACGTTTAGTGAGGTCCCCAATGTCATGCATGTGAATACATACATAGGCTAGGTCTTAGCCGAGAAAATGAAAAGAAGGGAAAGGTTTTACCCGTTTTAGCAGAGAGCTTTTCCTCCTTCTTGTCGAGATCAAGTCCTTGTTTCTCCTTGATCATCTCCACCTGGAGAATGGTTATGCAATTATCCAATTTCCTGAGCAGTGCCTTCGGTGCAAGCTTGGGTGGTGTATTCTCCAGCAGGGTGCGTCCATTGCTCGCTGTCTTTAATGTGTAGTGAAGTCCCAGGAGGATATCGTCGCTTATGAGGTGTCTCTCCATGAGATTTGGCGCCATAAGGCGTGGCTCCATGATATGTGGCGCCCTGGGGTGTGTCTCCATGGTCTTGGTAGCGTCGTGGATGTCGAGCTTTGCACCATAGTCTATTCGTTGTAAACTGCGTCTTACACGTCTCTTGGTTTTTGCGCCATATATCTTGACTCACTGGTTGTATCACCATGAAATTTTTACACGTGGTAGTAGACATCCAGGGAAGTGTTGTGTCCAAAAATCTTTTCGAGGCGCCTCGTAGATTTTCCGCAGTACTCGGCGTGGTCTTGTACACGATTCCTGATTGCTGTCTCGCGCGTGCTGTAGGGTTTGTGTTGTATCTCCCAATCCCCTTGGTGGATTGATACTAAATTTTAGTATGTGTTGGGAGACATACATATAAAGATTGTGTCCGAAAATCTCTCCAATATCCCTTGTGGATTTCTCAAACCAGTGGTTTCTTCGCGACGGAAGTTGCTGGCGCGGGAAATTCTGACAGCTCTTCTTCTCTCCAATGTTTACGCCATATTTCTCAAACCACATGGAGTTATTGCATGAAATTTTACCACAAAGTTGTAGACATTGGAACGAAGTTTGTGTATAAATTTTACCCAAGGAATCCTCACGAGTTCTCCGCAGCAACTGTTTTGGTTTCGTATGTAAGTTCTGTCTACTTGCTTTGGTGCGCTGCAATGTTGGCGCCATATCTCTTGATCCACGGATTGGATCGCCACGAAAATTTTACATGTAACATGATACACCTGAAGGAAGATGTTGTCCAAAATTCACCTTCATATCTCTTACGGATCTTCCGCGTTGCTCATTTTCGTGAAGGTTGTCGTACAGCGAATCTGGTACGTAGTCGTGAGCACGTCTTTGTTCGTCTCCAGAGTAGGTTTGCCATGGAGACCCAAAATAAGATAATTTCTCCACAATATGGTTTACCGTACTTGGTTGATAGCTCTAACGCTGAGGTTGTGGGCGATAGTGTTGATTAGAGTCCTTCCCTTGAGTCTCCCTTCCTTCGAGAGATCTGTAGCGGGTAGTTCAATGTTGTATGGACATCTCTGGTCGAGTAGGCTCTTCCCATGATGATGAAGTGCTTTGGCAGAGACAAGGGAGCATCTACTTCACGTTTTCCTTCGGGTCGTGGCGGGCGGCATTGCTATCGGTACTTGGTGGGGCGAAGAGCGTCGGTGGCGAGGAGTCCCCAGCTATGTTTTCTGATATTTTATCAGCGCCTCTTGTTGAGTTCGCCTTCCCTCTTGCAGACACATGTGTATTGGCCTTTCGAAGACGAGGAGGCAGAGTGTTCTTTCTAGTTGTTGAGACTTATCGGGTCGGGGTAATCCGGTTGCTCCTTCCTTATTCAGGCGTCTAGTAGCTATAGTACTTTGTCGAAGATGATGAGTCTGGGAATCCTGTATAGGCTTCAATCCTCGTACTCCTCGCGGTTGTGGTTGCAGATCTGCATCCTAAATCCCCACGCATTCCGTGTCTCTGGGCTTGTTCCAGCGATCCTTCTGTAGAGGCGATGTCGGCTTCCTTCGTTCACGAGGTTACGGACCTGCTTGAGTAGGATCGTGCTCCGTCTCCTTCCATTATCGTCGTGGCGGTGTAATGTCGACCCAGTGCTCGGTGGATACTGCCCGCTAAGGGATTTAAAGGTCGGGTCTCAAGTCCTGACTTCCCCTCTTTGTGTGTGGCGCCATGGGTCGGGGCGCCATGCCCATGGCGTCGTCCTTTTCTCTTCTTCTCGTGGCGCCATGGGTAGTGGCGTTCCATGGCGCCGCGACATTTTATTTTTTTTTCGCCGAGCTGTGGTGCTGTGGTTCTCCAGTCTTCCTTGTCGGCCTTCTCGTAATGGCTTCGTTTAAGCCTAGTATGCCTTCAGCCAGTTGTGTCGATACCCCGTCGTCTGGTTGCTGGCGGGTCTCCTTGCGGCTTCGTTAGTTTGAAGTCTGAACTTCCTCCAGTGAGGAGCATCCCACGAGGGAGGTGTCTTTTGGATAGGGAGGTTGGTGCGGACGAGATAGAGATGCGCCTTCTCCTCTTGGTTCTCCAGGGGGTTTATCTCGATCGAGTAGCAGAGTTGGGTTGTTGGACATGCTCGTGTTCAGGTTTGTCTTGAAAGTCCAAACCTTGGAGTCCCTGGCTGGCTGCAGTGGTAACTCTGGAAACGCCAATGTCTCGTTGTCATCCTATTGGTGATGATGGAGTTGTCCGTCCCTTCAGTGTTTGTTGGTAAGTCCTTTGTTGCCATGGGTACTATAAGCTTGGTTTACCCCTTTTCAATAGTTGGGGCGCCGTGGCTTGTGTTGTGGTCTTCTTCGACCCATACTGTCACCTGAAGTCTTCGAAGTGAGCTCGAAGTCGTATGCTCCGGGTGTATCGCCTCTGTAGTTGGTCTCTTCCTTTTATCCCCTTCGGTGATGGTACTCACGGAAAGTGAGTTGTTGTACGGCTCGTTGATGAGGTTGATGTCGTCGTCGGCATCACAAGCCTCTTCGCTTCCTGGGGGTCCGGCCCTCTCCGGTAGCGCTGGTGCAGGCGAGGCAAGTCTTTTGCAATTTTATGGAGGGCTCAGTAGATAAGGATCATTTCGCAGAGCTCCGGTGTCGGGTAAGGTTGCCGTACCAAGTGCAGGCTCTGCCAGTGGGGCTCCGGGAATTTCTGAGTCTCAGTACTCGGTGGTGTCGATGCTCATCCTTTGGGGAAGGGGGCCTTCTACACTCTGTGTGGGCACGCCAGTCGGTGCTGACGTCGCCTCCTCCTCTGGGTTCTGGAGTGGTATCTTCAAATCGTCTTTTGCGGCGTATCCGAGTTGTGGCTCTCTCCATGTTGAGTTTCTCCTTGAGTAGAGATCATCTCGTCATCCTAGACGGGGATCGCTGCGGTGTTTGTATTAGTAGCAGACCTGGGAGTTCCTTCGGCTTGTGAACTTGTTGACGGTTTCGTGGTTAGATTTTTGAGATGAGTCGAGACTTCAACTTGGGTCTTGATCCGTCTTTCCGGAATATCGTCTCGACACTTGGCTGGTTCCTCCAAGGTTGGCGTCCTTGGTACTTTTTCTTCCTTTAGGGTGGTAGCATATGTAACTGTGTTCTCTCCCGTCCTTTGTTTGAGGTTGAACAGTTCTGCATATTCCTTGAAGTCTGGGATGGTCTCTAAGACTTCGGGTGGTATGTCGTAGGGGATGAGTTCGCCTTCTCCTCGGATCTTGTCGTTGCGTAGCTTGTCCCGTACAACTCCAGACTCCGGAAGGGCTTTGATGGAGATTCTTACGGCTGTACAGATGTCTACTGCCGGTTTTCCAAGGTTTTTCTCTCGAGTAGCTTTCCTCGTGGTGAGCCCCTAGTGGCTCGGTGAATGTAGGCTATCAAATAAGAGAGGGGTGGACGAAGTACCTTCTTGATTGAGGGGGTCCTCACCGACTCTCCTAGGTTCTGCAGGCGCGACTTCCGCCTTGCTGCTATTTTGTACAAAATGCTCCATGAACTCCAGAGGGAGCGTCTCCTGGTTGTTGTAGATCCATGGGCGTCCCAGCATCATGTCGCTCTCGAGGGCTCTCTTAACAATGTGAAACTCCGTTAGAGTTGGGATCGTGGCGATTTCACGGAAGGTCGATCACCCGTAAGTGCGTATTCCGACCCCGTCAGGACCTTTGATGATGGCAGGGGTATGGATGGCTCTGCTGCAAGGGATGTTGGCGTCTCTGAGAGTTTTGGCTGAGATGATGTTCACTGGGGATCCCGGGTCGATGAGTGTCTTCGAGAATTCAGCATGGGACAGGCGGGTGGTTGTGAGAAGTCCCCAGCTTTATCTTTCTGTTGGCTGCCCTTGCTTGGACATCGTCTGCTCCTTGACTTTCTTGAAGGGTATGAGTTTTCCTGATACTACCGTGTTGAGTGTTGTGAACACGTCTTTTCACTGTGGTTTCGAGAGACAGAGAGTCTCGCATCATCTCTTCCACTCTCTCATTCACCGGCTTCTCGGGGAAGGTGAACGCTTGTTTCGTAGGCGCAATTCCCCGGGCTCCTTCTTGGCTTGGAAGATCTTGGGTTTGCTACCTCTTCGGCTGTTGGAGGGCGTTGAATCGAAGGGAGTTCGATTACCTCGTCATGGATCCGAGAGTTTAGCAACTCTAGTACTTTCTCCATGGGAAGCGGGTAGTCTGGTATCTCTGATCTGGCTTTCCGCCTCCGCATCTCCGGTTGATGTGGTCCTCCTTGGTTCATGCTCTTGTTTGGGGGCCCCGGAGCTGAATTAGTGCATTTTGGATGTGTACCTTCCGTGGCAGGGCCTTTCCTCCGTGCGGGTACGGTGGTCGGTGTAGATAGGTAGCGCTACCTCTCTTTCTCGATTTCGTAGTAGCTTTTCTAAGTTGCTTGCCGTGAGGTCGTTTGGTGGATCAATTCCTTCTTGTCGTTGTTGCAAGTCCCCTTCCGATATCGCGCTTCGTGCCGTTGGGTCTTGTGCTTGGTGCTCAGCGAGGTATTCTCCCGCTTTTCTCTTCCTGTCGTTGTGGAAGCTTCTTCAATGAGTTCTCCATGCTTTAGTCGTTGAGTCCTCTCCCTCGGTGTGGGTATTATAGGGGTGGACCTCGCTTCTGCCTCCTGGGGAAAGAAGAGGTGGTGTAGGCTCGAGGGGCTTCTCGGGTTGGTTGGTTGTCGCTCTCGCGGTGTGCGGCCATAGGTGATTCGTCCCTCATTCGGGTGATGGTTCTTTCCAACAAAGCGAGTTCGGCGACGGACCTCTTCGCAGCTTCATGGAGTTCGGAGAAGGTCTGGAAGCGGAGGTTCTCCAAGAGGGCTCGGTATACGGGAATCGTTCCGTTGATGCAAGGCTCCACCAACTGCTGCTCCGTTAGTGGGGTGTTGGGTGTAGCCGAGATGATAGGTGTTGAAGGGGAAGTTTCTTGCGCCGTCATCTCCCAGGGTAGACGCTTCTTCATAGATGACCTTCTGGGACCGAGAGAATGATCTCCCACTGTGGTCGCCAACTGTTTTTACCTGCAAAAACAAGTGTACCGTCTCTGGGTACTTTCGTAGTGCTCGGAGATCAAAGTCGAACAAGGCAAGCCTAAACCAAGGATGGCTGTTCCCACCTTGCTTCGGTCACAGAGAGGATAGAGGTTGGTCTAGGGAGGGAAACAGCGAAGAAACTTGAGATCAGGTTGAAGATGAGTTTTTGGGTGTAAGAGTTCAAGATCTCCGTCGTGAAGTCGACTGGAAATCTCCAAGGGCTAGAACGAGTTTAGATTCTCAGGTGTTTTCTCTGAGGCTCCGTGTGTTTTCTGGATGTTCTCGGTGTTCTAGTTGTTCTGAACGTTCTGCCTTGGAAGATAGAGAAGCCTCTATTTATAGTTTGAACTCACCCTGATCTCCCGACAGAGAAGGTGGACGTCGTGGAGGAATGGAGGAGTGGAGGACATGCGTTGGTTTCCGTAACTGCCTGAGTTGTGTGGAACATGCCCACTCGTGCCATCTTCCCGTAACTGCCCACTATCTCCATCAGTTTCTTTCAACTGCCGTAGACCGCCAGACCAATACCCCTAAAGTTATCCCCCCGTGTGACGTTTTGACATCTCGAGTGAGTGATACGCGGCTATTGCGTAGTTGAGTTGAGTAGGGTTGTACGACTGATTGTCGTGACCAACATGGTGTGGTGTCTCCTGGACACGAGTATAGGAGTGGCTTTGGTCTTTGGCCAAGGCCACAAGTGCTTGAACGCGCTTTGGCGCTAGTTATGGTGGCGCCATGGTTCATGGCGCCACGGCCCATGGCCAAGGTTGGTTTGGAACACGCCTTTGGCGTTTAGTTATGGTGGCGCCATGGCTTATGGCGCCACGGCCTTGGCCTTTTGGCCAAGGCCCTCCTGTTGTGGCGCCACGAATGATGGCGCCATGGTTTTTGGCCTTTGGCCATCTTGGGACGCGCCTTTGGCGCTAGTCATGGAGGCGCCATGGCTCATGGCGCCACAATTCGTGG
The DNA here is from genome assembly GCA_023529015.1 of Papaver nudicaule. Lineage (NCBI taxonomy): Eukaryota > Viridiplantae > Streptophyta > Magnoliopsida > Ranunculales > Papaveraceae > Papaver > Papaver nudicaule. Next base: position 6,781 of record JAJJMA010065791.1, read on the forward strand.
CGCTGTGAAGATATGAAAGGTGCTGACGATGTCAGCATGCCCAAATCCGAATTTGGGCATCCCACTTTTAAATTTTGCGTTTTGGCGCAAATGGGGATGGCGCCACAATTCGTGGCGCCGTGAAGATATGAAAGGTGCTGACGACGTCAGCATGCCCAAATCCGAATTTGGGCATCCCACTTCTTATACATGCCCAAACTTGTTTTAGTCTGGCGCGCGTAATACGTGTGTTTTCTTATACTGTTATACAACTTTAATTAATTAATTAAAGATTAATTAACTTTAATTTGATTAATTAATTAAATGTTATATCTAATGATAAGCCATGCTATGTGGCGTTATGGTTTCGGCATCTGGCCAAGGTCGACTTTGGGCAGCCTGTGCCTTAGTCGTGGTGTGAGTGTTTATGCTACAACACACTTGAGGTCATGGCGTGTTTATCCATGGTATGCTAGACCATCCTGAATTTGGGATTAGGTCCGCTTAGGCCTGTTTAGGCTGGTGTATGCTTCTCAGAGAGCTCGGACCGGCCTGGAGCTTCGATATTTCTGAGGTTTGCACCAAGACTCGTGTGTTGAGTCGTATTTAAGAGGAAATCCACGAGGATGCGTCTCTGTTTAAGAGGAAATCCACGAGGATGCGTCTCTGTTGATTCTTCACCGTGTACCATTAAGTGGCCTGACTCTGGGCAGATCAATGGGTTTAATATGTTGGTGAGATCATTAGTACTGCTCTATGATATTACCCTCCCCACCGGAGTTATAAGAGAGAGCTCATTGAGAGTTTATTCATCTCAAGGAGTGGGTTGCACTCTGAGCTATAGAGATGAGCCTGAATAGGCAATTGCCTTTAATAAGACATGGTTTCGAGAGTGTTTTGACAATCTTGTCCCTCTCTCATTTTTCACCATCTACAGCTGAGTCGTATTAAGAGGAAATCCATGAGGATGCGTCTCTGTTGATTCTTCACCGTGTACCATTAAGCGACCCGGCTCTGAGCAGATCGATGGGTTTAATATGCTGGTGAGATTATTAGTACTGCTCCATGATATTACCCTCCCCGCCGGAGTCATAAGAGAGAGCTCATAGAGAGTTTAGCTCACGGAATGGGTTGCACTCTGAGCTATAGAGATGAGCCTGAATAGGCGATTGCCTTTAATAAGACATGGTTTCGAGAGTGTTTTGACAATCTTGTCCCTCTCTCATTTTTCACCATCTACACTAAGGTGTGACAGGCATTCACTATCTCAGACAATTTGTGATTAAATTCTTCAAAGGTATCATCCTCAAGCATTCGAAGGTTTTCCCAGTCAGACATGAGGTTTTGAAGTCTAACTTTTTTTTCTGCTGAATTCCCTTCGAACACGTTCCTTAATCTATTCCAAGCCTCGTGAGAGGTTTCACATGTGGCCACGTGATGGAAAAGATCAGGTGTAACTGCATGAATGATAGCATTAAGCCCATCATAGTTTTGCTTAGCGGCGAGAGTTTCCACGTCATTATAAGCCGCTATGTCTTTGAGGACAGATTCACCGTCAACTTGAACAGTTGGTGGTGTATATCCCTTTTTGACATAAACCCAAGTTTTAAAGTCTCAGGCTTGCAAAAACGAAGTCATTGCAGTCTTCCACCATAGGTAGTTTGTGCCATCAAACTTTGGTGGTACGTTACAAGCTCTAACGCTTTGGTCCATAGCTCACAAGTCGCGATAAACACAGACAGTTACGTCTTTTATGTGTTCACCGGCTCTGATACCAATTGAAAAAGCAGGGGTACCAGAATACAACCAACTTTTCGTTTGGGCTCGTGAGACTTATGGTCAGATCTGGACGATCTCAAAAATCAATATCCAGATCCGTTAACCTGAGTTTGGATCACAAGGATTAGTCCAACGTAAGACAGGGTCTTGGTAAATCCAAGGGATGGATTGAGGACAACGATTAGGTTTATAATAACGTACTTCTTGTGTTTGCTTTACTTATATAATCAGAGAATATAATGAGGAAAGTAAAGCACACAAGACACCAGAGATTTTTTTTAACGATTAAACTACGACCTGTAGAAAAACCTCGGGACCTCGTCCAGATTGAACACCGCACAGTACAAACTGTCTACAAACACTAGCCTATTATAAGACTTCGGTCTGGGATGTAGCAGAGACCAATTCGTAACCTCCAAGCGAACTGGCTACTGTCGCACTTCTTACGTCTCTAGATCTCCCACAGATCATCACGCACTTGATTCCCCTAGCTGACGTCCTTTGCAGGCTAGGAGTTGCTTTAACCGTTGTTAAAGGCTTGTGTCAACAATTCCGGCTTTGCAACCTCAATTATTGACTGTATGTTTGAACTGTCCTCTATCAGTTTGACATACACAAAGTGACTTCCTTCGGATTGCTCCAGGTCATACGGAAATCTACTTACAAGCGGGGGCTGACAAGTAAACCGAGTAAACTATGCCCAACTTGTCTCTACCTCAGTTGTACACGAAGAATCACTTAAGAAACTTATACAACTGGAGCTAACTAGGTCTTACAACACCGAGTGCAGCCGTGCGTTGCTTTCTTTCAAAACCCTGTGTGTAACGTATCAGTTCTTGAATGGCCTTATATCAGAAGAGAAGGACCGTAGAATAGACAAGAACGTGATCAGGTTACCAAGGTTACAGGTTACTCCGATTTCAACCACTAAGGTCTCAATCTCCTACCTGTGCTTCCCAACTCTCAAGATAAGTCTTTATAGTCGTAGGTAAAATCTCAAGAGGAACTGCTACCTAATAGAGGATGACTATACCACAACAAGCATTCACCGAAGTGAAAAGAGTTTTACGATCACTTCCACAAAGGACCTTCACGTATGCTTGATGCTTGCAGTATTCGTCCTTAGACACCTCTATTTATAGCACTCAATAAGATAGGTTGCTTTGGAATAAAGCAACTAGTTACTTGTCCCACAAGTTTTGGAAACCCTAACTTGCAAACCAAGTAAACAGAGATTTATCTCAATTGGAAATCATTTATCATTTATCTGTCAAGTGTTTTGTTAGCTCAAAAACACTTCAAGATAGAGATCCAACAGACCAGAGTTAATCTTTATCTTATTGACACATTGAGAACCATTAGATGGACCACATAATATATTCGTGATAATCCAAGTCCAACTAAGAGATAAAGGAGTTCAGAGTTTAACCCGAGTGAAAATCCCAAAGAATATTCACTTAGGATCCATCTGAATCACAGCCAAAAGTATCGATTTTTAGTTCACGTTAGGTACGCGTACAAAATGACACTTTGGAACTCAGGAGAATTCCCAAGTTTCTGTCCACGTACGGTTCGGGAACCGTCCGCCATTCAGATTAGGGTTTAACTGGATCCGCTGGAAGTTTTGGGCTTAACCAGTACTTAGACGTGTTAGACGTCCTCAGCTATAATCCACTGGACCCTTGCTCAAGAGTACTCCTTTAGATTCACCCATATCCAACAAGTGATTTGCAAGCAAACCATTGCAATGGACAAATGGTATTGAATCTATCTCATGCATTCTTGTAAACTTAGTATTTCCGGGAACAAATACCAACATAACACATGGTCATGTAGACAAGAACACGATCTCAATCGCTATTAATATCACTACTAAAGTAGCCGACTATTTCGAAAGATAGAGAAAGTAGAATAGAAGAATTTCCATAAAAGTCATAACTCCTACTAACCTTTTGTCGATGAAGAATAATTGATGTCTTCTTTGTCTTCACAGTCTTTGTCTTCAAGGTCTCTACTACTTAGTCTATATCCCAATTCCGAAATCTAAACTCTAGTAGGCTAAATCAAGAATTGTGTTTTGACACCTAAAACTGACAACCAGCTTGACATACCAATGCTAGTGGGTTTGACCGGACAATGCCCTAACAGTAGTACCACTGTGCTTTGAATATCCGGAGGTCTCAATTAATCTTTATCTTTCAGTTGTCTTCAATTGTTATTTCTCCAAAAAGTTTACACTCATTGGTTTCTTAATCAGAGAATAATGAGATTATATTTCTCCTTCAATTGAAATGTGAATAAAATTAAATTCCTTACATTCTAATCTGAAATCGGAAAATCTAACTTCACAAGAACGCCGACAGAAAGAAAATAGAGCAGGTTGGGACTAACTGTAAGATTTGTGGATCTTTAATCGAAAATTGGGTTTCATATATAAAAAATAGCTGGTTTGCTTAACCGGGGTTTGCCGCGTCGACGAAATTGAGAGCAAAGTTATTCCAGCGGCTTAGTTATTTCGATCTTGTTTGTGGAGTAATGAAAATGAAGTCCCACGGCAATGTAATAGTTATCATAGATCCAGACATCAAAATTCACAATAAAAAATCCAAAAATCCAATAAATATAAGAAAAACACTCGAACTTTATGATCTAAATTGATGAAGTGGATCTCAATAAATCACATTCCATCTTACCAGGAGTAGAAGATGAGTTGGAGAGGGAGGGAGCTTACCAGGAGTAGAAGATGAGTTGGAGGAAGAAACAGAATATTCAGTGGCTAGAATGGAGGACTTAGAACTGAAAAGGGTGAGTATAGAAGGATGCAATCATGATAAGAAGCACAACTAAGATGAGTTGACCTGACTTTGAATCAAACGTAGAAAGATAACGCCATTTTGATTATATTCCTTCAATTGAAATGTGAATCAAGACTCAAATACTTGGAATTTAGAAATACTTCAAGCTTTTTTTGACACCACAATAGTTGAGAAAATCAAGATCATTCCAATCTCCCAACATGAAGAAAATGAAACCATATGGACTGCAGCAAGAAATGGTAAGTTTTCCATCAAAAGTGCATATAACTGCATCACAAATGGTGAGTATCACAAGCCTAATTCAGCTGAGCAGATCTCACAGGAAGTCTGGAAAAGGTTACGGAAGTGCAAAATCCCACATAGGGTCAAATTATTCACCTGGAAGTACATTAAAGGCCTGGTGTCAACTAATGAGACAGTGGCAAGGTTTAAACCAAGTGTCAATCCTTCATGTTCCATTTGCACAACAGAAAATGAATCACTATATCATTTGTTCCTTACATGCAATCATGCAAGAACCACTTGGAGAAATGTTAATGTGGACATAGATGTTATTAGTTCTCAATTCAGTTCTGTCAAAGATTGGATGATCACTTGGTTTTCTAACCAAGAAAGTGAAGATGAAGAAGAGCATGATCAATGGATAATTACTCTGATGTGAACTCAAACATCGGAACTTACCTTTAAACCCTATAAACTGTGCTAATAGAATATTGTACCACATCAATAATTTATGTACTAACCATGACAATGCTGCAGGTACAAGAATCAACACTGGAAGAACATAGTCATCGCCTTCACCAGGCACTTTGAAGATAAAATGTTGACACATCGTATTGCGCTGAAAGTTCCTGAAAAAGCAGGGGTACCGAAATACAACCAACTTTTCGTTTGGGCTCGTGAGTCTTATGGTAAGATATGGACGATCTCAAAAATCAATATCCAAATCTGATAACCGGAGTGGGATCACAAGTGATCGGTCCAACTCAAGATAAATCTTAGCAAATCCCCTGGATGGATTATGGACCAACTCAATGGTTATTAATAAGGTACTTCTTGTGTTTGCTATAATTATATAATCAGAGATGTTAGAGCATTGCTCGGTTGAACCCACTGATATTGCTATCTCAAGTTAGTTGTCAAGTTTATGAGACAAAAACACAATCCTTGATAAGTCTACTCTACAACTCGGACTAGAATAGTTCTAGGTAATCGAGACGAAGATTAATGAAGACGAAGACCGAAGCTTACTACTTGATAAATCATAACGTCCTCGCT
>JAJJMA010065810.1:0-21838 GCA_023529015.1 Papaver nudicaule
TCGTGGGCTCATACAATCTACTCTACCTTGGTAATAACCTCATCATTTGCTTGTTATTTAAGATATGCTTAGCTAATTGGTTGATTATTAATAAATTTCTATCTCGTAGGATCATACGAATGCCACTAGACTTTTTAGGCAACAAACTTCGTACTTCAACTTGGTGAAATGGAAGATTAAAGGTGAATGTGACAGGTTCAAAGAGATTGTAAAAAAATCTGGTCTGATGCCAATCGTGGAAAACTTTGTTATCAACTATGACATCGAGACAGTATCAGCCTTCTGTGAGAGGTATTATGGGGAGGCCGACACCATGCATTTTTGGGTTCGGCGAGATGGCGATCACTCCTAAAGATTAAAATTAAAGGGAAATCAACCAATGAAGGCTACACAAAGAAACTCAATTGGGAGAAAATTGCTTAATTGTGCCAAGAGTTATTTGGGTGGAGTAATGATGAGAGGGAGTCATGGTATATGAAAGACAAATATGGCAAGAAGAAGAGAGAGTTCAATCTCTTATATGTCCTCACTACATGGACCGGAAGATCATGAAATAAGTGCTGTTGCGGCGGCTTATCTCTTATATGTCCTCACTACATGTGTATTCCCTTCTTCTCCCGGTAACAGAGTGAACGCCAACTACATCCAGCTATTACATCCCTTGGATGAGGTGAACCAGTACTCTTTGGGACAGCTATAGTGTCACACGTGAACACAACGTTGAGAAAGGTATCCCGCCATAAAACTGCTCAAATCAATTGTAACACGGCTCTGCTGCAGGTAATATATGGATTTTTGGTAGTTTATTTTCGTACATATTGGATGTTTATCAACCAAGAGGCAAGATGTACATCTTCATGGAGGATCAGCTGAAGGGTAAGAAGAATTGGTTGTTTTTTGTCCCACAGAGATTGGACACCATGACCGCACAAGAGGTAGTTTTTGATCCTTACAGGGATCATAAAGCGTTGGGAAAAATACCACCAAGAGAACAACCTTCTTTTTACAATGGTCCTTTGGCACCCCCTTGGGCATACAATGTACAATCTGAACAGAGTAATGAGGCAACTCGGGTTTACCCAAGATCGTCCAATTGACCTCTAAGGTGATGGAAAATTCAGAGTGGTGAGGGACAAGTCAAGTGCTGATATCAAGCGTATTGACATAGTTTACACTCCAACGCCCTTAAACAAACATTGGAACGAACGAATTAATGGAAAATTTGGTGGACAACACTGTTTTTGGGAGCCGGCGGTGCTTGGACATGAGAGCACAAGAGAATACATAAAACGATACCTTGGATTCACTCATTCAAATGTGATACGCAGGGAACTCATTCTTCCACGTGGTCGTGGGCGTAATACCGCTGCTGATGAATCTTCATTGTACAAGTTATGTGTAAGTATATTTTGCCACGAAGTTGTTTAAGATTCATACTTAGATGACTCAAATATCTTAATCGGGTGAAAGATATCCTCAACTGGTTGTGTTTGACACATGAAGCACCTGTATATGCAAGAGATGAAACACATGTTCAAGGAATTACGACGCAAACCAAAGAGGAGTTATGGTGAAACTAGAGGCACTCAATATACGGGCGAAACTTTTAAACGAGGTCGTGGTCGTGGGCGTGGTGAAGGTGAAGGTGAAGGTGCAGGCGATGGGAGCAACACTTAATGGGGTTGAAATGTAGTTGTTTAGTTTTTCGTTTCGTAGGTTGGACAACGGTTTTAATAGGTGAAAGATTTTTATGTTCTACGGTGTTTGATACATTTTTCGTTTCCTAGGTTGACAATGGTTTGTTGTAGTTATTTTAAATGGTTTGTTGCTGACATTCGATGGGATTTGGTTAATCGTACTTTGTTTGATTGATTTATATTAGTTTACATGTTTGATTTCAAAAAATATTCTATATAATCGTCATGATTTATGTTGTAAACTACGACGACTCTGATGGTCTGTTTGAAACACTTGTAAAAAAGGCAAAACTCGTCATAGTCGATGTTGTACAGCGTGACGATTCTATCGTAGCCAATGTTAATTGTCATGGAAGTTATTGTAGGGGGTAAAACCCCACGGAACACGTGTCTCTCATCCAAGAAGCCTAACCACATCGAGAGGATCAGCAGTGAAACCTCGGATTAGCCCAAAGAAGAGGTCATACGCGAACGAGGGAGAAGACTCGAAAGGAAAGGATTTGGACCACGGCAAGGGGCCAAAGACCAAGAATCAACTTCGGAGCATCACCGCCTTACTCGACAAGGACTGACACCACCACGATTGAGTCTCTTGTCCTATTAGCTATAAACCACCCAAGCTCGGCCTATATAAGGCAAGCTTGGAGAACTTTGTAAGGGTTGGATTCTTTTTGGGTTAAACCTAAGCGGCAAGAGTGAGATTAGGTCTGTATCTCCTCTGGTTCCTTAGGGTGATATTCATGTAATCGCAACACTGAAATACATACAAATCTTTATACATTAGTCTCTGTTGTTATATGTTTAGTCTTTAATTACTATTCAGATTACCTTCGGTATTGTTCTTGAGGTCCTCGCACCATTGAATCTCAACCTAAGTAACTGTATGTATGAGTAGATCTGATGGATATGGTATCACTAGTACCTATGCAGATTTTTTACTCGTACAGTTTGGCGCTAAAAACAGGGATAATTAAAACAACTTAGGGTTTGCCTGCGATTTTTCGGGTTTTCAAATTTTTAGCATATTTCCTTATCTTTTCAAAAGATTTTCAAAGACTTGTTTTTCTCAAAAGAAGCTCCTGTATCTTAAGCATCTAAAAGAACCTTAAAGGATTTAGCATGTTTAAGAGTTTTCTGAGCACAGCATCAGATGATGAAATCATCCATTAAAGAGTTTCAAAACCTTCGTTCGATGAAGCCAGCTTCTAAAAAGGGGTAGTTTATTCTCATCTTAAAATGCTTAAAACGATTACAAATTCATGCTATACCTAAAAATTCATTTTAGGGTTTTCAAATTTCATGCTATATTTGAGATGAATTTCCATAAGAAAAACTGATGAGGAAGATGATTCGAGCTAAAAGACAAAATAAGTAGTTAAGGATATACCTAAAAAGGGCATATACGACTTATATTTCGTCTGAAAAATCCGTTGCAGTGTACAGACTTACATGGCTGACAAAGTACACTGCGCTAGCCGCCTTGGACCTCACGGGTTTTTTGTTTTTTGACAGGTCATAACCAGGATGGCCTCAAAATCGGATCAGGCTCCGAAGCAGCGAGTAGGATCCTCGAAGCAAGGGACCGGGTCATCAAGACAACATTTCACTAGATTCTCGACAAGTAAAGGGTTATCTCCCGAGGTGGCGGCTAGCACAGTCTAACACAGGGAACCAGTAAACGAGAACGAGGTATATGTAGAAGACTTAGGCCCCGAGGGAGAAGGATTTCCAGAGGCAGAAGAACCACCCCATTAGCAAATACAAGAAGAAAGGGGGAAAACGACGAAGAAGAGGACGAAGCGTCCGATCCTGACAGAAATGCCTGAGCACCAGCCTACCGAAGAAAATACGGCAAGAGCTGCACGATTTAGAAAACTAATCTTGAAAAACAGAAAAATAAAAAAGCTAAAGAAGCAGCTGGCCGAAGCAAACAAAAAGGTTGCAGAAAAATCAGCATCCAATTACAGAGGAAGCAACGAAGGATACTCTCGTCCAAACAACGTATCTCAGCCGAAGGAACCCTCCGTATCCAAAACGAACATCAAGACCAAGGGCGCCAGCAGAGGTCAAGGAATCACGGTATCTAGCAAAAAGACCGAGCCTCCATCATACACGAAGGCAAGCATACAGATATTCAGCGAAGGAAACCCAACGAAGAAGGATGCCGAGGCAAAGGCCCTACAACAAGTAATGATGGATCAAATAAAGGCACTCCGAGCAGAGCTTTTTGACAACCGAATCCAATCGAGTGACAGGATCAAGCTCACTCAAGCCATGAACGACGTCAACCGCTCTCCGCTAAGTCTGGAAATCCTTTCATTGCCAATTCCAGTAAAATGCACAATGCCCACCTTCACCTCCATCTTCGACGGTTCGGGAGACCCCACCGTACATGTTAAAATGTATCTCCGAGTCTTTCTGGCTTATGCCAATAGAGATGAAGTGCTTTGCAAATACTTCCCCTCTAGTTTAAAAGGAGAAGCTCTCGCCTGGTACGACAATCTCGCAGCTGGATCGATCTCGTCCTTCGAGGAGCTCTCCAAAGTTTTTATACTGCACTTCTTGTACAATAACTCCTCCAAGCCTGGAGTGGAGAAACTATTCAACATTCGGGTACGCCCAGGAGAGTCGACCAAAAGTCTAACGAGTAGATGGACCGAGCAGTGTGTAGAGGTGGGAAATGGAGCCACGGAAAAGGATAAAGTACGAGCATTCCTCAACGCTCTAGACAAAGATCACCCTCTATACGATAGACTCTTCTCAAAGAACCTCGAGACCCTACAAGACCTTCGAAAATACCAAAAGGAACGAATTACCTTGGAGGAAATAAAAGAACAAGCAACACTGGGTAAGGAAACAATCTTAAAACAGGTCCACTCAATAAACAACTTATCGCTCGAAGAGCGAGGACAAGCAATGAACACTCACTTCGGGGACCCGTCGAAGCGAGAAAGACAAGATGATAATGGTCGATATGGGAACGAAGGTAAATTCGGTGACGGAAAGTACCATGACAACAGAAAGTACAATGACAACCGAGGAAACAACCCTCGGGGAGAGTTCGAAGGGAACATCAGCCAGCAAGGACAAGGAAACAGAAAATTCGGGACGACTAAACCAGGATTTCCTGCATTTCACGATAGGAAGCTTCCAAAGCTCTGTGTGCCCATCGAAGACGCTCTTCGGATCATCGAGCAGTCTGAATTTGCCGTCGAGATCAGATACCCCCGAAGTAGGGGAAACCAGCCGAAACACACGAAAAATTCAAGAGAATATTGTCAATTCCACAAGTTTTATGGACATACCACCGAGGACTGTGTCACAGCACAGGATCAAATTTACTTCTTTATAGTTAGGGAACAGTTCAAACACCTTCTAGAGCTACCTAAACCACCCCCAAATCAACCGCAACTCAAGGAAGAGCCAAAACACGAAGCTTATGTGATTACCATCGACAGGGATATTCCAAGGTTCGGAGCTTGCAATTCAATTGTTCATACAAAGGGTCTAGAAGGAATCCAGACAGGTCGCATTCACAAAAGGGATTTGGAAGGTAAGGAGATACTAAGTGTGATCACAAAGAATCGCTTAGAGGAGTGGCAGAAGCAGCCCGTGTTCTTTTCAGCGGCAGACATCCCCAATGAGGGAAGGATGCATAATGATCCTCTGGTCATCACCCTTCAAATGGGAGAAATAGCCATGCCCAAAGTACTGGTGGACCCCGGGAGCTCTGTGGATATACTGTTCGGGCAAACATTTGACAAGATGAAGGGTAAGAAAGCCACCTTGGTACCTTCGGCATACAACATATTCGGTTTCAATGGAAAGCCGTCGACACCTCGGGGAGAGCTCACGCTCACAATTCATGCTGGCAGCCAAAAACAACCAACCTTATTTTGCGTGGTGGACATAGACTCTCCTTACAATGCCATCGTAGGAAGGCCATGGCTGCACAACATTATGGGTGTCGCTTCCACCTTGCACCAAAGAATCAGGTTCCCAACCCCAAGAGGGATTGCGGAGATCCCAGGTGATCCTATTGAAGCTCGAACTTGTCACGAAATAGATGTTCAGGTGAAAGAAGGCGGCAAGGAATGCTCGGAACAAGCTAAGAACCCAAGAATATCAGACGAGAGTATAGAAAAATTCATAGCTGACACCGAAGTTGGAATGCTAAGCGAAAAACAAGACGGCAGTAAAGAGAGCCAGTGTCTCGAGAACCGAGAACAGTTCCTCGTGGCAGCACGCAGCCTCCAGACTCCGAGCGAACAATTAGGCAAGTCTAGCGAAGACAAGAACATCCAGCGAGAACCCTTCTGGGCAGGACCATTTGTCATCGAAAGGCAACTTGACAACGACACGTATAGCTTGATTAACCTCGAAGGTCAGAGGCTAAAAACCCCTGTGGAGGGAAAACACATGAAACACCTAGTTTAAGAACGTAATTTCTTTTGTACGCAATATTCGAAGAGATTTAATAAATAAAGATAGCACCCATTGATGCAACTCCCTTCGGAATCAAATTCCAGATCCTGTCAGGATGGGTAAGAAACCTCCTGGCTAAGAGCCATCACAAAGGCTGTAACGCCAAAGGCAAAAAACGCCAAACAGGCTGTAACGCCAAAGGCAAAAAACGCCAAACAGGCTGTAACGCCAAAGGCAAAAAACGCCAAACAGGCCGTAACGCCAAAGGCAAAAAACGCCAAACAGGCCGTAACGCCAAAGGCAAAAAACGCCAAACAGGCTGTAACGCCAAAGGCAAAAAACGCCAAACAGGCTGTAACGCAAGGCAAAAATCGCCAAAAAACATAAAGACCTCGAATAGCAGGCACAGAGCCGATGACCATATAAATCGTAAGGGCCCTACGAGCTATATGGCACGGTCCTCTACCCACAAGACACCCCGTTAGCGGTGAGAACTTTGAATCAATGCTACAAAAGCTGACGATGCATTCGTACTCACTACCAAACTGCCACGAGGACCTCGTGTTCTCGGGCGCCGAGGGGACGATAAAAGATATTAACATCTACCTATAGAGGAAGATGGAACCCCGAGGCAGTTGATTTGCTTGCATTTACAAGCGAATTACTCAACCAAGGGACCTCCTCCAAACAAAAAACAGTCCTGGGGGGGGCATAGCAATAGAAAAGTAAACAAAATAAATTCTTTACATATATGTATGAAAATGTAGGACACGACGTGTGATAACAAAATACGCGTGTATAAGCAAAATGACGTGGACGCAGCCACAAAAGAAAAGAGTACACAAGCTAAGGGCATAAGCTATCCTTCGAACAATCGGCACCATCACAAGGACCATCCTCAGAACCATGAACGAATCCGCTTGGGCCACCATGGGTACCGTCGGTAGCATCTCCAAGATTCTCTGAGTCACCTTTCACATTATCATCGTCATCACCACCGCTAGCCACCTTCAAAAACTTTTCAAGTAGGCCCCTCCTCCGAAGCTCATCTCTAGCTAGGGCAACATAAACCTCCTGGGGGAGCAGATACTCATCAATAGGAGATACAACGTCCGAGTCGTGTGCACCAATAGCGCCATAAGTAGGAGGTTCCACGCCGATGGTTCTGAAAAGGGAGCGACCATGCTTTCGGCATGCCATACTAGTAGCAAAGGCAGTAGTTAAAGCAGATCGAGAAAGAAGTTCTTCTACAGCTTGACCATGTCTTAACTCATGGTGCACAAGGGCAAAGCCGATCACACCAGGCCCCTCACGCTCGCCTGACATTTAAGACGAAGCTCCCGTTCCTTGGATAGCAGTTCGGCATGATTTGTCACTTCTTCAGAACGACGCATGCGTTCGAGCTCAAGTTCTTGAGACAATCTAACCGAATCAGCAGAGCGATGACGGCGTTCTTCGGATAATTCTTCAGTCAACTGCTTAACCCTGTTCTCAGCTTTCAACTTCAGATCGGATTCAGTCACCAGCAGACTTGAGGCATCGTCCCTCGCCGCCTCGGCGTCAACAACCCGCTTCTTCAAATTAGCTTCGATGCCTGAAAACGAAACAACATACATAAGAATAACAGGACGACGACTCAGCTAAGGCTACGAGGTAAGCAGGAAAGCAAAAAAGAACTCGGGGTTAGCTCCCTACTTTCTTTAAAAACCATATATTCAGCAACCTCATGCTGATTAGTAAAGCGAGGCACCGAGGCATTCTTTCTGACATCCTCAGAAGAAATGACCCCACTTTTGGCTAATTCTATTCGGTACTCATCAACAAGAGCAGCAGTCTGGACGTTCGACTTATTTGCCAAAGCAAGTTTTCGGCATATGTCAGTACAACTCCTTTTTAGAACATCATTTTCATTAATCAAGTCCTTATTAACATTCTTCTGTGTAGACAGCTGCACCTTCAAATCTTTGATTTTCTCCTCTAACCTCTCAATTAAAACCCTACCGTAGGCATTGACCGACCTCTCCGAGCGAGCCGCATCTCGCTCCTGCGTCAATCGAGTTACATCTAGTTGGAAAAAATGATTTTCTCGGGACAACAACGTATTTTTATTTCTAATCTCCTCAAGAAGGCGTTCGGCTTGATCCCCTCTTTTTCTCTCATCTACATAAAGACTTTCGGCCTCTTGCCTCCTCGCCCTGTAATAATTCACATCTTCTAAGGCTCTATCTCTTTCTTCCAACAACGTAGCACTATCATTACGATAGCCTTCGCTACTTGAGGCAATCTGAGACGATTGTCGACCATTCCAAAGTCGATCAATAGCCAATTGGGCCTCCTGAAGTTTTTTCTCGAGCCCTTCCAGCTCGCCTTTTCAAAAGCAAGTAGCAAATCTGTTTTTAGCAAGGATGCAAAAAACAGATGTTCCCAAAAAAGAAACAGGAAAAACAAGGGACTTACATATCGATTGTTTCTTTGCCTCAGCACTGCGAACTTTCTCCCAAGCCAGCTCCTCTTGCATACGATGAAACTGTCGCTCATGATACTCGGCCTCACCATCCTGATCAAAGTTATGAGCCAGGAGACCAGACGCATGGTAATCACCCTAGCAAAAAATAACAGACCACAGGTGAACGGATTAACAAAATGCTCAGGAAACATTAGCATGAGAAACAACAACACAACTCACCGCCTGAAGAATGGACAAACTCTCCTCATAGGACAAGGGAGGATGACGAATATTATATTCGTCACGGGGACAGTCGCCTCCGAAGAGGTCACCAAGCTTCCTGCAGAAATCCGGATCTAAAGGATGCTCTACGGGATCCGAGGCATAGGATTCAAAGCGAGTTGAAACCTCGGCAGTAAATTCGCCAGGATTATAATTTTCAAACAAAACTTCCTTAAACCTCTCGGCAGTATAAGATTGTCTATATCTGCAAGCATAAATCGGAGCAGGCGGAAAACTTGAACTTTGTGGAAAGCTGGCGACGAGTTTCTTAGAGGAATCCATCTCAACATATGAACCATCCTCTTGAGGAATAAGGAGGTCTGCTGGAGTAACAATTTTCTCTGACGAAAGAATAGAAGGCTCACCAATAGCATTCATAGAAATCACCATCGCCGAGGCATAAGCACCAAGGGCAGCTCTCGGCGTGGAAGAGGTGGAAGGAACAAAGTCCGAAGAAGCATTCGCACTCACAGATGTAGGAGCTACTATAACCGAGGCAGCAGCCCCACTAGTAAAGGAAGGCAGGGTAATCCGAGGGTTTGTAGCGACCACCTCCTTGATAACCACCTCAGTCGCTGACGAGGTTGGCATTTCCTTATCAGCACTCGTAGCCTCATTCGGAGGAGCTTTAGCAACCTGGCGACGACCAGTTGTTTTAGGGGAAAGACAATAAAGAGAATATGAGGGGTAAAGTATGAAGTGTAATGATGTAATAAAAGAATGTGATGAATTCGAGAGGTCAAGATCGAACAAGACTCGCCTAAACCAAGAAATGGCCGTTCGAGTATTGCTTCAGTTACAAGAAGAGGATTTTAGGGTTGGTTTAGGGAGGGAAGCAGAGAAAGATGAGATCAGAGAATTGCTATGATTTTCTGTGATATTGAGATTGATATTGCTAGATAAGGATGAATATTCAGTTCTCACCAGATAATAAATGCTGAATGAGAAGAGTTAATCAATTATCGCTAAGATAGACTTGATTATACTTGCACTGAACTTGTTGAACTTATTTGTTGGATGAGATTGAGATGATTTCCCAACTGGTCGAGTGACCTATTTATAGCAATATATTCTCAACTGATCTCGTAAGAAGTGGAAGTAGTGGAAGAGTGGGAGTGAGGAAAGAGTGGGGTCAGTTGTTAAGAGTCTTGCGCCTAATATTAGGGAAGACTAACAACCCACTACCTTATCCCATCTTCTCAGCAACGTTCACACGACCTAGTTATCTTTCTCGTTAAGTGATTGTGCCGTTGCAATCACACGTGCCGTAGACCGCCAAACCAAAACCCTAAAAGAATATCCCCCCATGTAACTAAATCTTGATTCTCGTGAGATTTGTTAAATATTTTTTATTTGTTAAGTCAAAGCTGACTAGGTGCAAGTCGTATCAATTACTGATAAGCTTAGGACTTTGCGATAAGATAGAGATTAAGCGATAAGCTTTGAATATCTCTTTAAGATTTGGTTTAAGGATTGAGCCGGGTAATCGCCATTTAAACCTAATGAGATAAATCTAAGGGTTGAGCTAGCAACCGCCATTAGATAAAATAAGATAAGTCATCTAAGGGTTGAGCTAGCAACCGCCATTAGATAAAATAGGTCTAAGTATTGAGCTAAGCAATCGCCAATTAGACCGAGAGGATTTCAGCAACTCTCTGTGGCAATAGTCAAATAAATACGACTTTCGTCTTGCCATAAATAAGGGAAATTGGTTTGTGGCATGTAATGCACCAATTCCCTGAGTAATAAAGACATATGAATGTCCAAAATAATATGAATCATAGCCATGAGCCATGATTAAGAATTATAGCACTGATTTATAGAAGCAAGTCCATAATCAGGAAAAACAGACGAATGATGCTATCACGGCGTAGCCATCATCAAGAATGCATAAGCATTGCCAATATAAGACCTAAAGATAGGCCACAATAATTATAATAAGCCATATTGCATGGTATAATAATCTCATTAAGAAGTTAGGCATAGGGCACGAAGGACAAGCCATAACATTTATGTTATTTTCAGATTTCTGTACAGTTTGCATGTTGTCCATTGGTAAAATCGCCCAGGTCAGCCTATATTAGATAAAAATCTGAATTTTTAGTATGTTATAGGAAATTAACAGAGGAAAATATTTCGTGAAGGAAGCGCCTTCCAATTCCTTACGGATTGGGCTCTAAAAATCACGCCATGAAGAAATACGTGAGCTGAACTGCCAGATTTCCGAATTTGAATAGGAAACTAGAGTATTATGGACTTAATAAAATCCATAATCCTCTAGAATTTGGATCAGTGAGGCCCATAAATAGGGGGAGGCTAGGAAGAGGTGAACCCTAGCTCAAAGGAGGCAAGGCTAGCCGTGAGGGGAAGAGAATAATCATGGACCTCCATAAGTATAAGTGAAGGAAAACAATAAGACCCCCACAAATTAGGCGAGAGCCAACTATAAGGCCCCCATAAATTAGGCTAAGCATGATTATGAGGCCTCCAATATTTGGCCAAGGCATAATCTTGGACCCCCAAGAGTTTGGCCAAGGCACAACCGTGGAGCTCCAAGCAACAAGCTAGGGCATGGCTTGGACGTCCAAGGAAATAAGCAAAGGGGATGCGTGGGCATCCAAAGATTAAGCAAGGGAGGATGCGTGGGCATCCAAAGATGAGGCAAAGCCAATGCCACGGGCCTCCAAGAGTTAGGCGCGGCCAATACCATGGGCATCCAAAGATGAGGCATGGCCAATGTCGTGGGTACCCAATGTTTTAGGCGTGGCCGAGTTTTAGGCTTGGCCAAAGTTTAGGCGTGGCCAAGACTTGAGCATGGCCAACGCCATGCCTTATCCAAATTTTAGGCTTGGCCAAAGTTTAGGCGTGGCCAAGACTTTGGCGTGGACAGATTTTTGGTGTGGCCAAGGTTAGGCGTGGACAGGTTTTTTGGTGTGGCCAAGGTTAGGCGTGGCCAAGTTCTTGGCGTGGCCAAGGTTCTGGTGTGGCCACGGCTTAGGCCTTGCTAGGGTTTGGGTGTGGCCAAGTTATTGGCATGGCCAAGGTTTTGGCGCGGTGGAGTTTTAGGCGTGGCCAAGTTATTGGCGTGGCCAAGGCCGTGTACTCCTAGGGTTTTGGCTCGAGCATGAGCTAGGCTAATGCGCATGCATAGGTATTTTAATATGTAGGTCAGGGATATGGACCATGCTGCTAAGCTAGGGTCGCGAGATATCAAAATATGGCTAATAGCAACCAAATATCTTATCCCTACTGTAAAATAAATTCATACCTTATCTCGCGCTATTCCAGGACGCCAGAAATTGATGCGAAATTACTCCTGTGACCTCGTCGCCAAAAACCACCATCAACACCAGTTTGAACTCCTTTCAGAATCGTTTGTAAAACAGATTTTTTCAGCGGTCGAGAAACTCCAGGATTTCCCCCATAGTTAAAATTCATCAGACCACGACTAAGGCTTAGGGCACCTAACGGCTGTCCCTGCAGATGAGGATCCGTCTTTCTCAGGAAACAAACAGAGGCAAGTATGAATACTTCGGAAAGGAACGAAAAGAGAGTATTTGTTACCTGCTGCATAGTCTCCTCATCAGGCCGAGACGCTTTTGGTTGCCCAAGGGCTCAGCGACGACATCCTTGCCCTTTCCCGAAAATGAGCGAGATAACCTCTTATCCTCGTCAGAAAAATAAACAGAAAACAGGTGTTGAGTCTCAAACTCGTGACCTACCTCGAACTCAGTCCGAACAAGGAATCGGCCAGAGTCCCTCCAACCTCGGAGTATAGGACCTTTGAGAAGTATAGGCTCCGAAGACCAGTCTTCGTCCAGTGAATAATTCAAAGATTCGGGGAGAATGTCTTGGCTACCTTCCACCCTCCGAAAGCTAACCCCCCAAGGAGCTAACTTATTGTCTATAGTTAAAAAGGGCTCGTAGTGCCTAAAAAAGTTCTTGGCAGTAAAATAGTACTTCGCTGTGGATTCGGGAGAGGAGTTATTCTCAGACTGAAGAACCCACTGATTGATAAGAAAAATTGAACTGCAAGTAAGTTGCATACACCTCGAGGTTCAGGAAGAAAGCAAAGGATTTCAAGGAACAAAGGATTGGAAGATTGATAAAGAGGAAGAAGCAACCCAGCGGATATCTGATGAAACGTCACCACAAGTATGTCCTCGCTACATTGATACTCCCTGACCAATTCTGGAGTCAATCTGGGAGAATCAATGGCCTCAATTTGAAAGCCCCTTCCATCAGGATTCACACCATTTAACCTTAAAGAAAAGGCCTCAATCATGGAAAAAGACATGGAAAAAGAAGATGCAGATAGGAAAACGCAATACCGCCGGCGGACGGAAATAGCAGAGGCCACTTAAAATAGAGAAAGGGAAGATGGGAAAATCCAAAAGAAACCAACTTTATGAAAGACAAGGAAGATTAAAACAATGGGTCAAGGAGAAAGGAACGGATAGTTCACCTGATATGAAGATACAAATTGAGGTTTCGCGAAAGAAAACCACCGGCGCCAAGAAAGATGAAAACGAAAGGTCTAAAAAAAATTTTAGAGGGAGAAGCGAAACTTAAATAGTGAGAGAAACCGGCTCTGCCAGTCAGAAGGTGAAAAGCCACGAGCTTAGGAGAACGTGTCAAAATAATACGCACCTGGCAGGTAGTGGGGATGCTTGACAAAGAGGTGGCAGAGAGAGTTTCCTTTCCTTGCATCTTCGATACAAGGAAAGGAAAGAGGCAAACTGTAGGGGGTAAAACCCCACGGAACACGTGTCTCGCATCCAAGAAGCCTAACCACATCGAGAGGATCAGCAGTGAAACCTCGGATTAGCCCAAAGAAGAGGTCATACGCGAACGAGGGAGAAGACTCGAAAGGAAAGGATTCGGACCACGGCAAGGGGCCGAAGACCAAGAATCAACTTCGGAGCATCACCGCCTTACTCGACAAGGACTGACATCACCACGATTGAGTCTCTTATCCTATTAGCTGTAAACCACCCAAGCTCGGCCTATATAAGGCATGCTTGGAGAACTTTGTAAGGGTTGGATTCTTTTTGGGTTAAACCTAAGCGGCAAGAGTGAGATTAAGTCTGTATCTCCTCTGGTTCCTTAGGGTGATATTCATGTAATCGCAACACTGAAATACATACAAATCTTTATACATTAGTCTCTGTTGTTATATGTTTAGTCTTTAATTACTATTCAGATTACCTTCGGTATTGTTCTTGAGGTCCTCGCACCATTGAATCTCAACCTAAGTAACTGTATGTATGAGTAGATCTGATGGATATGGTATCACTAGTACCTATGCAGATTTTCTACTCGTACAATTATAGTCCAACCATTACGATTTAACTTGATTTTTGGGTACAAGGATCAATTTTTAACATGAAATGTGTCATGGTTTTGTCAATATTGTGTGACGATTTAACTCCCAAGTCTATAGTAGCCATGCTTTGGAATCGTCATGGTACAGATACAACCTCGACGATTGTTCATCTCCCTTTACAATATTTACACGCAGAATCGTCAAGGACTCTCCTAGTACTTTGACGATACCCTGAATCGTCACAATTCCACGATATTTCTTTGACGATTCTGGGTCTGAAGCAATTGGATTGAGTTGATTTTCGACGAATTTAACATTCAAATACGTCTTCCCATCATTGTTTTGAGCTTTGAGAATCATGTTTAGGCCGGTTCTAATGGAACCCTCCGAAAGGGTGTCTTTGCAATCCAACGTGGCCTAGCAAAAGTTTTTTGGGGCAGTGGTATCGACACAAAAACTGTCGATCGATACAATTTGTATCTATGTCGACAGTTTTTTCATCGACAGATGGAATTTGTGTCGTCGATATAATTTGTATCGATGTCGACACTATTCCTATCTATGTCGATACTATTTCTATCGACTATAAATTGAAGGTTTTAAAGACGATGGAACTCATCCTCTTCTCATCCTCATCTTCTCTTGCAATTTTTTTTCTTCCGCAAATTTTTTTCTTCTGCCATTTTATTCCTTCTAAAGTTGTTAGTCGATCATGAAGCGATTCTCAAAATCAGTAAAGAATGCGATTGGGAACAAAGAAAAGAAAAGAGAAAGCCAAAATAAACAAGTTCAAGAAGAGATTGTTGATCCCGAAGAGCACATCGAGCAGCCCACTGGTATCTCCTGGACTCAAGATAAAGATAACGAGTGGGCTAATGTCAGAAAACTATGTAGTCGTAGTATTATACCGGGGCATTTATCAAGGGAAAATAAGCCAATAACCTTAAGAGGCGGTAAGTTTTTATTTTTTTGTCCTACTGTTATTGGTTATAATTTGATACGCCCATTTTAATTAGTAAATATTACAATACGTGTAGGCACAAGATTAGTTAAAGCCACATACCTTGCTCTTCCACCTTCAGTTAAAGAACGCGTACGTAGATACCCATGGAAAGAGTTTTATTTCATCGACACTCACAATGAGAAAAAAAGGATAATAAGGTCATTAATCGAGCGGTACTGGAGAACTTCAAATACATTTTTCTTTCCAGACTTTGAGGCGGGTAAGTTTTTTAATTAGAAATTTAATTGGGGCAAGCCAATATTATATATGCGCATAATGTGATAATTAAATATGATGATGCATGTAGGAATCAGTCCGCTGGATTTGTACATGATCACCGGCATCATGTGCAAGGGACCTGAGATTCCGTACAACTTACCCAAGTGGAAAACTCGCTGGCCCGAACGACTTCCTTTACTCAAACAATATGGGTTACCTATTAGAGGTGACGGTATGAGTGTTGCAAACTTGAGAGAATTTTTGGTTAATTATTGTGCAATTTACCAAAACGGTGAACAAGATAATCCTGCAGACGAGCAGGATGAGATCGAAAGAGTATTTGTATTGTGGATTCTATCCTATAGTTTTTTCCCCAATGCTAGTTCGATGGCATCCTTTGGTTTTTTGGAGACTTTGGAAAACCTGTACATGGCACATAAGTATGATTGGGGAACTCCAATGTTAGCAGAAATACACAGGAGCCTGAGAGATATCTCCTCCGGAGAATACAACAACTTCGATGCGTATCATCACATCTTAGAGGTAAGAAAGCCTCAGCTGCTTTTCATCAAATGTATTATTCTTTACCCGAAAATATAATGTAATTTATTTTATCTTCGCAGTTCTGGTGGTACACTCATTTTAAAGTGAACCATCCCACTTTGTCACAAACACATCTACAACATCCAATTATGAAAATGTTTGAACAAGGAAATTGGGCGTCGCGACAGCTAACAGATGGAACCATAAGCAGAATGATGAGCCGGCTACAAGGAGCCCAACGGACCACTTCTACTTACAAAGGCAGACCGTACACTCAGTGGGAGCAGTGGGGGAATGATGAAAATGTCACCGAGATGTACAACAAGAGCTTGAGCAGGTGTGTATTGTATAGCCCTATATCAAAAGAGGGTGTTTGGTATTATAGAGAGAGACTCATATTTCAGCATACGGGGGTGTTAGTAAAAGCAATCAACCCATTTGGAAACGGCATAATTTCGAAGGCCGATTATGAATTGGTGAGAGAATCTTTGGGGGTGGGAGACAGCTATGGATGACACGTTTCGGCTGACTCAAGAGGTAACCAAAGAAGAATACGATCAATGGTTTAGAAAGGTTGCCGATACAACTATATTTACAGAGGCAGAAAATTACGGTGGGTCTGACGTGCCAGCAATAGGTAGGCTTCCACTTAGTAGTAATTTCCTTCCCTCATTGCCGCCTTCGGAACTTCATCTAGGCGCTTCTTCGTCTACACAAACTTATTTTTACCCTACTCAGCCATATTCCACGGATTTACCACATTTTTCTTGGGAAGTTCAAACGATTGATGCCAATACTTGAAATCTGGTTCCATTCTCGTTGACTAATGCTCTTCCTGGAGAGTCTGAACCATACAGTATGGTAGATGTTCCATGTCAGGTGCTTCAGCAAAGATGTAACGATTATCACAACCTCATCGGTAGATTTCAGCATATGCACATCGAGGAGATGAACAAGTGGAGGACAAGCTCATTCTTTAACCTTGATCTAAACACTCCACTTCAGAACACTAGCCCTGCTGTCCAATCTCACAATCATAACACTCGTAGTAGAAGAAGTACGAGCTCAAGCACCCCGAGTAAGATTGTAAGTAGTGGAGGAAACCTAGATAGTAGCAGCGGCGGGCCTAGGACTCGCAACTCCAACAACAGTCCCAATGTTCATACTACTCCTCCAGCGACGATCCGTGGTCCCCCTGTTTATGGTAATATGCCTTTTCGTGGATCAAATGTCAGTCCAGTGAGTACACCAGGGTCCTTGTTGGCAGGCATACAACAGCATCAACCATGAAACCAGAACTGGGTTTCATCGCAACAAGAGGGCCAGGCATCGCAACATGAATATTGTCCTACGGAGGGAGGGTTTCAGCGGTATGATAATGAAAAAGAAGGGGTACCGAAATACTACCAACTTTTTGTTTTGGCTCGTGAGTCTTATGGGTGAAGTATGGACGATCTCAAAAATCAATATCCACACTTATAACTGGAGTTGTTAAACCTCGACAAAGAGTACTTTGGAGCCAACTTCACAGTTATGCAATAACGTACTACTTGGTGCTTTAATTATAAATCAGAGTTATAATGCGGAAAGTAAAAGCACACAAGACACCAAACGTTTTTTTAACGAGAAAACTGTCTTGCAGAAAAACCTCGGGACCTCGTCCAGTTTGAACACCGCCCAGTACAAACTGACTACAAACACTAGCCTACTATAAGACTTCGGTCTGGGATGTAGCAGAGACCAACTCAAGCCCTCCAGGCGAATTGGCTACTGTCGCCTACCTAACGTCTCTGGATCCCCCACAGATCGCCACGCACTTGATTCCCCTAGCTGACGTCTGTTACAGGCCTAGGAGTTGCTTTGACCGATGCCAAAGGCTTGTATCAGCAATACTGGTTTTTCAACCAAACTGTTGACGTATGGTGTAACTGTCCTCTATCAGTTTACCACACACAAGATGACTTCCTTCGGATTGTTAAATCCAGGTCATACGGAAATCTACTTCACAAATCGGGGCTGACACGCAAACCAAGTAAGCAATGCCCAATTTGTATCTACCTCAGTTATACACGAAGAACCACTTAAGGAACTTGTATAACTTGGGCCAACTAGGTCTTACAACACCGAGTGCAGCCGTGCGTTGCTACCTTTCCAACCTTGTTGAGTAACGTATCAGTTCTTGAATAGCCGTATATCAGAAGAGACGGACTTTAGAATAGACAAGAACGTGATCAGGTTACCAAGGTTACAGGTTAATCCGATTTCAACCAAAGATGGTTTCGATCTTCTACCTGTGTTTCCCAACTCTCAAGAGAAGTCTTTATAGTCGTAGGGAGTTCCCAGAGGAGCTGCAACCTATAGAGGATGACTATACCACAACAAGCATTCACCGAAGTGAAAAGAGTTTACGCTACCCTCCCTAAGGACCTTCACGTATGCTTGAAGCTTGCGGCATTTGTCCGTAGACACCTCTATTTATAGCACTCAATAAGATAGGTTGCTTTTGGAATTAAGCAATCAATTACTTGTCCCACAAGTTAAGGAAACCCTAAACTTGATAACCAAGTAATAGAGATTAATCTCAATTGTAATTCTTTTTAATTTCATCTGCCAAGTGTTTTGTTGGCTCAAAAACACTTCAAGATAGAAATCCAACAGACCAGAGATAATCTTATCTTATTGACTCATTGAGGATCGTTAGATGGAACACAAAAGAGTTTATGTTTTACACAAGTCCATCTAAGAGATAAAGGAGTTTGGAATTTGACTCATAGTGAAATTCTAAAAGAATATTCACTAAATTAGACAACCAGTGAGATGACCACGTCAGGTTCACGTACTGGTACGTGAACAAAATAGACATCTCGAACTCAGGAGAATTTCCGAGTTCTGGTACGCAAACCGGTTCGGGAACCGTCTGCCTGTCAAATTTCGTCAAATCTGGATTCCGCTGGAAGTACTGGGCTGAGCCAGAACTTAGACGTGTGTACGTCCTCAGCTGTGATCCACGGACTCTTTGCTCAAGAGTACTCCTTTAGATTCATCCATATCCAACTAACAGTTTGCAAGCAAACCATTGCAATGGACACATGGCGTCGAATCTATCTCATTCATTCTTGTACTCTTAGTATTTGTGGGATCAAACACTGGTCATGACACAAGGCCACGTTACACAAGAATACGATCTCAATCGCTATTATCACTACTAAAGTAGTCGACTATATTTCGAAAGAATAGAGAAAGTAGAATAGAAGAATATCCATAAAGTCATAACTCCTACTAACCTTTTATCGATGAAGAATAATTGATGTCTTCTTTGTCTTCACAGTCTTCGTCTTCTAGGTCTCTACTACTTTGTCTATATCCCATTTCCGAAATCTAAACTCTAGTAGGCTAAATCAAGAATTGAGTTTTGACACCTAAAACTGACAACTAGCTTGACATACCAACGCTAGTGGGTTTGACCGGACAATGCCCTAACAGATAACTCTAGAGTAATTCAGCCCGTAGCTTATCCGAGTTATGGTCCGAGTTATGGTCCGACTAATGATTCTGATGCAACTACAGTTCCAGGTAGCTCTTCTGAGTCCCACATGGATGTTGATGCAGATGCTCAACATGAATTGCGTAACAGGGGTGCTGATTTTTTGGGATTGGCGCAACAAAACCTATTCAGCCCTCGATTTCCTAATGATCCTAATCAAGGATCCGAGTTGTAGTTTGCCGACATGTTAGGTTCCTTTTTATGTAGTGTTTCTGTTCTTCCTGAATGAAAAAAGTTAATTAACAATGTTTTATCTTTTGGTATCTAATCAATGCAAGTTTTTCTTAAAGGAATTGTTGTATTACATTAAATTTAAAATACACCATGTGCGGTCAACAATAAAAATGGCGAGTATTTTGGCAACACCGCAAGGATATTGAAACAACCATCATAACGGAAAGACTTTCCATTATGGCGTACTCTCCACTCTTCTAACGGGCATTAATGACTTCGTCATTGGTTTGGCCAACGATCCTTGCACGATTTTTTTTGAATTACTATTTGCAAAAATGTATTAACCGTTTGATTGATCTTGCAGAAACGACCGGATAATGACTGTTCAGTACAACTCCTAATGTTTCCAGGATGCTCTTTCAAAAATTCTTCTAATATCGCGCCCCATAAAGTTCGCCCCCCTATATTCGACTGTATAGGATTGGCGCGTTCCATCGTTTGCCGCACATAGTTCCTACAAATGCATACATCCTCTTCCTTAGTGAACCTAAAATGACTATAACGCGGTTCATATTGAGGAGATCCCGCCATTTTCAAACCGAATGAGGAGGAAAGTAAAGCCGAAGGTGTGAGTGAATGAGGTTGAAATTGCTCATTTATAGGCGACTCATAAACGAGTGGATGGATGAGCTGAATCTCCAACAACAGTAATAGTATCGTCGACAGAAATTCCATCGACCTCGACAGAAATTCCATCGACGTCGATGGAATCGATGGAATTTCCATCGACGATACTATTTCCATATGGCGTTGCTAAGTTGCAAACTTGCAACTTTGCAACGTCAAAACATGTGTTTGCTAGGTCCATAGTGTGTGACAAAACACCCTTAATTTGTGTTATTTGTGTCCCATAGGAAGAGGCCTTACCATGTTTGAACATTTTTGAAATACACAAATTTCCATCCTAAACTTTTTTCTACTCCTTCCTCTTTCAAACTAAGTAAACCATTGCTACTAACTAAGCTAACTTACATGTTAGATTATTTATAATCTATTTGCTAATAATCCTAATTACAATCTCTAATCCTAATTATAGTGATACAGGGTTTTTGAAATTACTTCATAAATCCTTATCTTGGACTTTAGTGCTCGTCCTCCGCTGAAGGGCCTCGCCCCCAAAATAATCAGGAATAAGAATGTGCTAACATTGTAACAAAGAATCAGTTTCGAAGACAAAGGATCACTTACACAAAAGAGATTTCCTGGGAGATACATAAAGGGATTTTATGTAGACTTCCCTTCGTTTTGTTACAAAAACATCTGAGATAAATCACCAAATTATAATGCAGGGAGAGTGTAAGACACTTAAACAGCGTCATTATTCGTGGTGGTACATATGCCATCGCTAGCTAGATATATATATATGAAGTCACAACTTAGCAGTGATCATTTAAGTTAGAAGTTAATTTCTTACAACTACTTATCTCTTCATCATGTCATGTAGTTAAGGTGTAGTTCAAAGTTCAAACCATAAGCTTAAATATCACTCCTCTTCATTAATTTACTCTTTTCGGAAAGAAAGAAAGATTATCTAATCGGTCTTTTTTGCTCTGCAACCCGGCGATCAAATCGGTCTCGACTCAATCCTCTATTCCTCTCATCATGATCTAAATTAGCTCCTCTTCTACCTCAATTTTCTTATTATTCCAGCTCCCCCTTATCTTTCCCCATCTTATCCTTTACTTCTCTTTCATTGGT
This sequence comes from Papaver nudicaule, assembly GCA_023529015.1. NCBI lineage: Eukaryota > Viridiplantae > Streptophyta > Magnoliopsida > Ranunculales > Papaveraceae > Papaver > Papaver nudicaule. Next base: position 21,418 of record JAJJMA010065810.1, read on the forward strand.
CTGCTTCTATTTTAATTTTAGATCTCTCCCAGTTCTTATGTTTTTCCTTTCGATTTCTCTTGACATGGAATTAACTAATTTCTACCTAAGAGGTTTGTTGTTTGTTCTTCTCTGTGTTTTCCAGGGAAGGATACTTGGAGCTGAAGCTCAGTCCAGGCCAGAACAGGTCAATTCCATCAGAAAAGGCATGAAATTTGTGAATTTCCTTCTACAAGGTCGGGCACAATTTGGGTATGTTCTTGAGTCCGTGCTGAGTCAATTATTCCGATTCATGAACAGTACTTGGAGTTTGTACCGCCTAAGAAAATTAAACAAAAGCATGAAGACAAAACAAAATGGTGTTCTGCAAGTAATAATCATTACCCGACATATTTTAATCTTTCTAGCACTGTGTATTTCTTGCTCAACTGGTAAAGAGTTT
>JAJJMA010065842.1:0-10667 GCA_023529015.1 Papaver nudicaule
TGGGTGTACTGTGTAAGACCTAACCCATGGGATTTTACACAGTTACAAGGTGTTCTCATGATAATTGGATTTCTATCTTGAAGTGGTTAAGAGCTAATAAACCACTTGGCAGATAAATGTTAAAAGAATTCCAATTGAGAGTAACCTAGGGTTTATTTGTGTGCAAACCAAGTAACGGGTTCGTTTACACAGGTACTTGCTAACTTGTAGAACAAGGAATCTATAAATTTATCTCAAAGAAACCTATCTTATTGAGAGCTATAAATAGAGGATTAAAGAACGAAAACCACAAGCATCAAGCATACGTGAAGTTTCTCTGTGGAATTGATCGTAAACTCTTTGCACTTCGGTGTAAGCTTGTTGTGGTAGTCATCCTCTATTAGGTAGCAGTTCCTCTGTGGGATTTACCCAACGACTATAAATACTTCTCTTGAGAGTTGGGAAGCACAGGTAGGAGATAACGTACCTTTATGGTTGTTATCTAATTAACCTGTAACCTTAGTAACCTGATCACGTTCTTGTCTATTCTACGGTCCTTCTCTTCTGCAATAAGGCCATTCAAGAACTAATACGTTACAAACAAGGTCAAAGAAGCAATGTACGGCTGCACACGGTGTTGTAAGACCTAGTTAGCTCCAGTTGTGTAAGTTTCTTAAGTGATTCTTTTCATAGATGAGGTAGAGACAAGTTGGGCATAGTTTACTCTGTTTACTTGTCATCCCCCGCTTGTAAGTAGATTTCCGTATGACCTGGAGTAATATGAAGGAAGTCACTTTACGTATGTTAAAATGAAGCGGACAATTCGAAACATACAGTTGATAATTGAGGTTGCAAAGCCGGAATTGTTGACATAAGCCTTTAACAACAGTTAAAGCAACTCTTAGGCCTGTAAAGGACGTCATCTAGGGGAATAAGGTGTGTGACAATCTGTGGGGGATCTAGAGACGTAAGGAGTGCGACAGTAGCCAATTCGCTTGGAGGGCTGGAGTTGGTCTCTGCTACATCCCAGACCGAAGTCTTATAGTAGGCTAGTGTTTGTAGACAGTTAGTATTGTGCGGTGTTTAATTTGGACGAGGTCCCGAGGTTTTTCTACATGTTGTAGTTTCCTCGTTAAAAAAATCTCTGGTGTTTTGTATGCTTTACTTTCTGCATTATATCTCTGATTATATAATTAAAGCAAATACAAGAAGTACGTTATTGTAACCGTCGAGTTGTTCCATAATCCATCCAAGGGCTTGACCAAGACTTGTCTTGCATTTGAACTGATCACTTGTGATCCTACACCGGTTAATAGATTTGGATATTGATTTTTGAGATCGTCCATATCTTACCATAAGACTCACGAGCCCAAACGAAAAGTTGGTTGTATTTCGGTACCCCTGCTTTTTCAGCTTCATCCCAACAATTTATAACTCCCAAAAGCTATGTGAAAACCCAATTCACCATTGGCAGGCGAAATGACATAACACATTACCAGCGGCAACCGCACCAGCATAACGCCTCCGACAGCAGGAAGGGAAGTCCTCAACGATCTCTGTAAATAAGGACTTTCTTCCCTTAAGAGATAGGTTGAACTTTTGGTAGTGACCTTACCTTGGCGCATAAACCCCCTTTAGGCTTCCGTTCGAGAGTGTCCTTTGATATCGTTAGCACGTGAGTAGAAAAAACTCGGGGTAGTTGAGCCTAGAAAATTTCTAGTAGCTACAGGTTACTAGGTAACCAATGTGGGCGACGAATCAATAACCGATAGATAAGGCATATTTACCCAGATGCACAGGTCTGTTATAAGGTGTAGACATGAACTTCTTCTATCAACACAATGCGGGGAATTCCACCACTTTTAGGCCTTTTGGATACCATAATGCTTGCTATTAAGATATGTGATTCATGACGTAGTTTGTCGATCTTCATCTCAAACTATCCCAACTGGCTTGTTCGATTAAAACGACCTCAAGTTGACGTGTGGTTCGCTCGATAAGAAAGGCCTCATGCCTCGACCTTGGGTTGCTCAATATGTGCTTGGATTGTTCCTCAATTTTAGAAAATTTATTGATCAAGCCGTCGAAGTGCAAAGTTATGCCAAAACTTTTCTAAAAAGGCTACTGCTGGAACTAGGAACTGAGTCTAAGCGAGGCTTGAAAAACTTATACATAAGCTGGAGTGGGTTAAAGCAAACTACCAAATAAGAACACAAAATTATATTCTTTTAGACACAAGTTGAAAACTTGGAGTGTTAGATCCCATATTCATCCCAATCTCTTTTACATGTAGGCAGAGACTAGACTGCGTTATCGGTGGTCAGATCAATAACCGGGCTGGTTCAGCTGGCTGAGTCTACTTGAGAGAGCTATGTCCTGCTGTGCGGCAATATAAATTAAATTAAAATGGTAATTTATTGGAATTGACAACTATGCCCTCTATATTTAGAGATATTACATAAGAATACCCTAAACTGTGAATTCACTTTATAGGTGGTGGTTTATACGTTTAATGATCATTTTCCGCCTTCTTTTCTCCCCCAATTCTCTTGAACTCCTCTGTGGCTCCGTTCTTTCTCATCTTCCCTCATCCACTCCACGCCCCGTTACAGGTACGGTTATTCTCCCTCTCTCTGACCCTCGATCGCTTCTTCTATACTTCATTGAGTAGAGACTGAAATTTGTTTGTGCTACAAATTTAGGGTTTAGCGAAATAATATGAATCTTTTGTTAAACCCCTTTAAATCGATGTTTATTTTACTCGTCTTAACTAAATCTTTGAATCAAAACACAGATCTGGGGCATAAATTTTCGCTCATCGATTTGGAGTTTTTTAGGTTTGTTAGTTTTGGTTTTTTAGAGAAAAAATTAATTTTGTTTGGGATATTTTTGATAAAAATCAGTGTGTAAGTGATCGATTAGATTTTCATACAAGTAAAATACTTAAAGATTCTATCTTTAAGGTTCTCTATAAATGCCAAAGAGATCTGTATGAATTAGAACTGAAAAGATGCCCTATTTATGTTTTCTGCGTTTCTATTTTAGGCATGGGAGTATTTTTTTCTTTTGCATGTTAGCTTGACACTAGTTTATGCCTAATTTTCATTAGTTCTAGGTTTTTAGTCATGTGGCATTAATGCTCATAAGGTAATCCTATTAGTTTCTCGCCCGTTCACAGGAAATGTTAGGTGATTTTAAGGGCGTGCTTGTCTTAAATAGTTGTCATAATATACTGTTACTTTGTGTTAAAATGTCTGTTATGATGATCTATTATGTGAATTCTGAGGTTTTTGGTGTTATTGCATGAGTAATTTGATCTTATTTTATAAGAACCCGTTTTTTTGTTTGTTGCCTGTGACATTGTAAAAAGTCTTAAACATTATGGTTGTCACATTGAGCAAGTTTGGGTTGCAGTCTCGAAAGTATTCTTTTAACTTGAAGAGGATATCGCGGTCCTCATCCTCAACTCTTTAAAGCATGCACAATTAGAATGATGACCATATGTTCTTCTTGAATGATGACCATATGTTTGTTTTTGTGTATATGATTATCTAATCTGTGTTGTTTAACGTGTCCAGGAACGTGCGTGGATCAGTATACCTGTTCAAGTATCTGTTTATGCAAGACACTGTTGATTTACGTAGTTTGGTTCTTGGCGAGAACTGAAGGTATCTGGATCCAGGCAAAATGGGTTTCGATAATGAATGCATTTTAAACATTCAGTCTCTTGCTGGAGAATACTTTTGTCCTGTTTGTCGCCTTCTTGTCTATCCAAGTGAAGCGCTACAATCACAATGCACACACTTGTACTGCAAACCATGCTTGAGTTACGTTGTTGGAACTACAAAAGCTTGTCCCTATGATGGTTACTTGGTGACAGAAGCAGATTCTAAGGTTATTTTTTGAAACTCCCATCTGTAATAAGTATTTGAAATTAAGGTTTCTATGTATCATAACTGTCAGTTAAAACATATGCAGCCTCTGAAGGAGTCAAATAAAGCACTAGCGGAAATTATAGAGAAGATAGCAGTTCATTGTCTGTACCACAGGAGTGGGTGTACATGGCAGGGCTCTTTGTCAGAATGCACAGCCCATTGTGGTGGGTGTGCCTTTGGCAATTCCCCAGTTGTATGCAATAGATGTGGAACACAAATTGTGCATCGGCAGGTTCAGGAACATGCACAGAGCTGCCCAGTGAGTTCAAGAATGAACCTTCCTTAGAGCCACATTTCCTTCTGTTATTTCACCGTCTTTGTGTTTTACATCTTTATATTGTTTGCATAGGGTGTGCAGCCTCAACCACAGCAGCCAGACAGTGGCCAGGATGCAACTGCAGCATCCAGTATGGCGTCTGCTGCCCAGCAGAGCCAAACAGCTACCCAGGCAGGATTACTGGCTTCTCAGGCCCAGTCCACCCATATTGCTGCTGCAGTAGCCCCAGCATCTAAGCAAGAGCAAAGTAAAGTCACAACGAGTACTCAGCCTCAAGCAGCAGCTACTTCTGCCCCTACTCCCGATCAATGGTATCAGCAGCAGCAACAGTATCAACAATACTACCAGAACTATCCTGGATATGATCCATATCAACAACAATATCAGCAATATGTTCCATATACACAAGCACATCCTGCAAATGTGCAAAGTCAACAGCAGCCTCAACCCCAGCCTCCACTCCAGCCTCAAGTCCGTCCCCAAACTCAATCTCAACAACCCCAACTACAGTCTCAATCCCAACCTCAAGTGCATTTGCAACAGCAACATCCTCAAATGCAGCAGATGTCGAGTCGTCCACCTATCCAAGGCCAGCCACATTCACAGTTGTATCCCCAAGCTCGGCCTCAACCACAGGCACATCAGGTGCAACTCCAAGCCCAACCTTACATGCAACAACGTCCACAGGTGCCGCATTCCCAGTTGCAGCTTCCACAATCACAGCCATTGTCTCAGCCCCATATGCATGCCCAACCGCAGATGCAGTCTCATCTGCTGCCACAGGTGCCACTTCAACCTCCTCCCCATTCCTTGCCACAACCACATTCCCACCATCCCCATGTTCCAACACAACATCCACCCGCTCAGGCTGTGACAGGCCACCAGTCTTATCCCCAGCCACAGCCTTACCAAAAAATGCCTTCAGGTGCTTTACCACAACTGCCTCATCATATCCATCCTCAGCAGGGTATAGCACAACAATCAACAGTGATGCGTCCTCCACAGGCTCATACCCCGATGCAACACCCGCAAGCATCAGCTATGCTGCTGCCTTCTCAAGGACCCCGTCCTAACATGCTTCCGGCACAGCAACAACCGGTGCGGCCGCCGATTCACCATGCTGGTCATGTTATTCAACCTCACCCTGGTATGACTACTCTTCAACAACAACCAGCTCCTCAACAGAAGCAGCAACTACAGGCTCATTTACCACACCCTCAGTCGTTTCCCGGGCAAACACCTGGTTCGGTCCAGAATCAGTCCCATCAGCCGGGTCCTTTCCCACAGCACCAGGCTGTGCAGCCTCAGATTCGGGCCCAGGGACCTCCTGCTTCTCTGCAGAATAATCCTACTGCTTTTGGTATGCAACCCCATCAATCTCAAAACCATGCAGGACGACCTGTGGTGCCAAACTCTGGTGTATCCCATCAAAAGTTTCAGCACTCTACTGGTGGGACTGCCCAGGCTAAGCCAGTGCAGCCGAATGGAGTCCAGCCAGCTTCAAGTCAAAACTATCCTTCGAGAGCCAACACCCAGGCGCAGTCACCTTCGGTGCAAGTTTCTAAGAAGGTTGAACCAATGCTTGAAACTAGCTCTCAAAATAACGATGCAAAGGAACCAGCGCCAAGCAGAGAGTTGGAGGTAGCGCCAAGCAGAGAGTTGGCAGGTGGCACAAAGGATCCATCAGTTCCAAATGGTTCCCAGGATGATAGAGTAACTTCTGTAGCAGAAGAGAGATATACGAAAGCGCCAGAAGATGGTTACAATCAGCTATCAGAGGAGCGCTTCAAGCCCTTCCCAGGGGAACCAAATAGACACATTGCTGATCGAAGAGAGTTTGATGAAGACCTTAAGCAGTTCCCCAGAGCAGGTCATCTGGATGCTGAGCGTTTTCCTGGGTACGAAAGCTACCCGTCATCAAGGCCCCTTGATAGAGGTCCATATGGGAACCATGATGTTGGACCCAAGTTGGATGGTCCTAGTGGTGCCGCTTCAAGGTTGCCTCCTTATCCTTCCGGTAATTCATCTGCACATCCGATGATGCCGGTTGGTTTTCCTAATGAAAACATGGGGAGGAAAGGTGATCTTGCTGCTGGTCACCCAGATTTTCTGAGGCCTTTTGAATGTGGTCGCCGTATGCCTCCTCCTAGAAGTCCCGGTAGGGAGTTTCCAAGGTTTGTAGCAGATGGAATTGATGGCAGGGATTCCCATGTATTTGGCGAACGATATAAATCATACTTACCTTCTAATGGCAGTGAATTCCAAGAAAGTAGGTATCCGCATTTGCCTAGCCACCTGCGTGGAGGTGTCCATGACGGTGCAGATATATTGCCAAGCCATATGCGTGGTGTTGAACCTGGTGGTCCTCGTCATTTTTCAAATCATATGCATATGGGTGAGCCAGCTGGTTTTGATCCCTTCCCCAACCATTTGCGAATGGGCGGGCCCGGTAACTTTGGGCCTGGAAACTTGGCACCGGGTATGCTTGGTGAAGTCGGTCATGGACGTATTGGTGATCCAGGATATAATGGCGGTTTTCCTTACTCTGAACATCCAATTGATAGCGGATATTACCATGCTGTAAGTACATTTTTATTGTATTTAGTTATTTATATATCATATAATTTGACACTGTGTTGGTTGGTACATCACTACCCTGATGTATATATGAGTAATATGTGCAATAATCTTGTAGCAAATTTTTGTCCTCGTACGTCGCTATATTTATTTGTGTTTGGAGACACCTTTTGACGCATCTAGAATCGTCCGTATTAGTATTACATTTTTTTTTTAATTACAAATCTGATTGTTGGGGTTTGGAATATTTCTGTTTGTTCTCATGAAACTCTTTAGGATGAGGAGTCTTTTGATCAATCAAGAAAGAGGAAACAAGGGAGCATGGGATGGTGCAGAATATGCAAAGTAGATTGTGAAACAGTAGAAGGTCTAGAAGCGCATTCTCAGACAAGGGATCACCAAAAAATGGCCATGGATATGGTCCTAAATATCAAAAAGAGTAGTGCCAAGAAACAGAAACTGTAAGCTATTCTGCTAATTTTCTTCTTGTAATTGTGTATCTTCTTTCTGATAATGAAGTCATTTACTTCTTTTTTGGTCCTTTATAGATCATCTGATGATAATATATCACATGAGGATACAAACAAATCCAGGAAGGGCATTTTCGATAATCGTGGAAATAGGCACTGAGTTAACTTCGATCAACTAGGATACTGAAGTTCTTGGTTGGTGGCTGGCACAATGCTGTTTTTGTTTCTTCAGTGTTTTTCATCAGGGACATGTAGGTGACCCTCCTATCCTGCCTTTGTTTTCGGGGTGGTTTATGCTAGTTCTGTTGTTTCAGGTCGCTGCTGTGTTTTATGGAGATGGTTCTTTGGAACTGAAGTTTCTGTTCAGAAGTTAAGTTTGTCTCATTTTATGAATCCAAACTTCTTTAGCTTTCATGATGATAGTTTTGCGTCAGCATAGTTTATGATTAGTTAAAATGCCAAAATGTCATTGAGCGTGGAGATTTTGGTGTGCATTTTCAATCATAGATGATGGAGGGTCCGTTTAGATTTACATATACCTTTGTGGACATGGATGTTAATCAGGATAAAATATTAGAGCTTTCCTCCGCTCAGTACTTTGTCTTGTTATACCGTACCCTATGCACACTAAGAAAGCGAATCCAGGATATTCTGACCAAGAATCACTTGTCACTTCTATGCCTCTGTTAACCTTCTTTTGCTGACGTAGCTTTTAGGTTATGCAACTGCTGCTTTATTCTCCTTTTGGTTTTTCTATATACTAGAGTTGTAATTTTTATTTTCCTTCGCATTTTCGTTCTTTATTGTTTTGTTTAATTTCAGTCATATTTCCCCTTCCTACTTTGATGTAGTTCTTCAGTATATAATCAGTTGAGCATTGCTCTTTTATTTTTTATATGATACTTGAGTGCATACTTTGTTGGGTCATTTATATATCTCAACATACATAAGCAAAGGTGAAAACCGTTTGTTCTTAAATAGAAAATAACAACTGAACCAAGATGTGCCATTGCTGATCAACAGAAAACTAGAACTATCATTACTAAGGATATATAAATATATTTTCAGGACCAAAGCAACTTAGAAAACTAGAATATTTCACATATTTCAGGACAACAGCCACTTAGAAAACTAGAATATTTCAGGAAGCAACTTAGAAAACTAGACTGTGGAGGCTTACGATAACCAGATACTGAGTATGTTCCACACTAAACAGCATCTTCTTCCCCGAAGAGAGCAAAGTACATTTTCTAGTTATCTATTTTCAGGTGCTTTTTGTGTTATTTTGCACCCTTGAGTACCCCTATCGTATCCATCACTCGCACATTAGTTTCGGAATGAACGTATATGGATTTTCTTAGATAGCTTCTTCTGGCCTTAGATTTAGTTTCATACATTTCAACATGTTTAGAAAGTATATGGCTTTAGTACTGGGAAGAACACAATAATGCCACATGGGATGTTATAAGGTAGTACTGGGAAAAAACACAATAATGCCACATGGGATGTTATAAGGTGGCGGGCATTTGGAGTCACATCATGCAGAATTGACAAGTTGACACTCCATGATTGTTATACTAATTTGATTGGGACTTGATCAAAATGATAAACTAGTTAGTAAGAACAGAAAGTTCGTGCTCACTGTTCGTTGACGAGTGGTTTCATACTAGTGATTCAGGAAACACCAGGTAATAGAGTCACGCTCAATGATTCTTCAGCAGAGCTCTTTGATATTCTTTCCAACTTCCTTGCTATAGTCACACTCAAGTAGAAGACAAGCTACTTAACAATATCTAGGGATGATCCATATAGGCATACATTGAACTTTGAAGGATATTCAATTCTCTAGCTTAGCAACTTGGGAAATAGAAACTTCAAGTATTGTCACTCAGCGATGTAGATTATGCTTGCTAGTAATCATTAGTATCAGATTGTTATGGATACAGTTTATTTTCTGAAAATTATTGAGTAGCCTGTTAAATTTCAAAGATTAGAGTCACCAATTGATTTGAGTAAATGCTTTAGTTTTTAATTATCAGGGATTCAGAACCTCAGCCTTATAGGCAGGTTGTTTGTATGATTGTTTATCAGGACGATTTGTATATTTTCAGCTACCCACTCTTTTCAGACTCCTTGGTATGGAACAGTGAATTCTCCACCATTATGCTTGCTGTTGTTGTACTGTTTATTTTTTCAAAGTAATTCAGTTTGCCATTTACTGTATTGTCTCTTTTTATTTTCTCCTTATGTTCTTTTAATCTTAATCTTCTAATTCTTTTCCAATTAACTTTGATTCCATTCATGAATGATTAGTGAACCTTCCTTCACTTTTCGAAGTAAGAATGCTTGCCAAAAGAATTAGGGTTCCGTCTTGACATTTCAATTATATAGCAGGCAGAAATTCATCGAATGGAGATGTTATGGCCTGTCCTTATCCTTTACTTCAGGAAAAATCTACTCATAACTGTAGAAAACAGGGGATAGAGAATAAGAACAATTGAGGAAGCACATTATAGAAAATAAGAACAATTGAGGAAGCACATTACTAGGATGTACTAGCATACTCTTTTATTTATTAAGTAAAAAAATGGTAACCCATATACTAATCTAATATAGACTACAAAAAAACCCACCTTTAAAAAAAATGTATGGTCGACTATCTTGTGTCAAAATTGTTGAGAGGATTGTCCCATTATAAGGTTCGATAGTCTAGTGAAATTAAAGACTTAGTTATAGTAATTAGTGACATTAGATGTAGACGTTGAAGGTGTGATGTAGAGGTGAGTGGTTGTACTTGCTCAGGTTACTAATGAGTAGATTTAATTAATGCTTAGGCTACTTAATTGGATGTGCTAATGCTTCTTGAAGTGCCGTTTTTTTGTGCAGTTTTAATTAATCGCGTAATGGAAGACATTGGTACGGTTTTAGTTGACTGGTCTCTGTTTGGTTAATTTTTTGTTACTTTATGGTTTGACGATGGTGTTGAGAGATAAATAAATGACCGTTGTAAAAAAATTTCATTCTTGTCAGCTATTTTCTTTATTTCTGTACTGGAGTGTGCGAACAGTCATGTAGTATATACAATCAAATCACATTTTCTTTAATAGGCGATTCTTTTTATTTATTTAAATAATATAATAGGCGATTAATATTTATTTAGTTATCTCAGAAATTAAAATCTAATGTATTCAGTGATTCATTTTTATTTAATTATCGAGGCGATCAATTTTTATTTAATTATTTCAGAAATAAAAAAGGGTCTCAAATGACAGCTGCAGGGTAGATGAGATTTTTTTTGAAAGAAAGTTCGCTTTATTGATTATCAGGGTAGATGAGATGGTATATGCTAAGAAATTACGTTGGTGATTTTACCCTGCAAATTAATTGGAAAGTCATGGCTAAAGTGAAACCTGTTTTTTGTTATCAGCA
>JAJJMA010065899.1:0-18140 GCA_023529015.1 Papaver nudicaule
ATTTCGTTATCTAAATTCAACAAATCAAGTGGCAGGGAAACTCATGGAAATATTGGTACTACAGACTTTAATATCTTGACTTGCTAATAATTTGGAGGTTTTCGAAAACAATGCAATTTTTTTGGAAAAAACGGGTACCAAATGCACTTTAACCTCTCCCCCACACTTGAACTTCACATTGTCCTCAATGTGAATTGAGAATGTAAGAATACAAGTAAGAGGGAGTTTCCTAATGATGCGAAGAAAAATAAAACAAAAGGATAGAGATACAATTACAACTTATGGGTTGCCTTCCATGCAAGGCTTAGTTTAAAGTCCTCAGCCCGACTTAGCAAGTTGGATTCACCATAGACCAACAATCTGAAGCTTTGCGGATCCGTCCAGAACGATCTGCAAATCTAGTAATAGTCTCACAAAAACATTAGTATAACATATGAATAGTGAAACCATCATCACATAAAACTCACCCCCACACTTGGCTCTTTCCACACTCGGAAATGTATAAGAGTCAAAAGTGGAAGGAATTCTCGTGGAAACCTGCACGGTGCTAGATACAAACATAAATGGTGGATACTTGGCTGCAAGAAATTCGGTTAGAACTTTCGAAGCACATAATTCTAATCCCAAATTAGGTATCTTTTTAAAAGTTGGTTTAAAAACCACATCCAATTTGGGAGGATCATCATTAGATAGTGATTTATGTAAAAGGTTAGACAAACCTTGCATAATCTCATATAACACGGGATCCTCAGTACTTCTGAAAAATTCCATTGATTCTCTTATATCACAAGTATCATCATTCCCATTCAAACATTTTATAATCCATTCCTCATCAGTTTCTTCAACAAGCAAGTCTTCATCATCAGAATCAAAATCTGCTCCAAGTAAATCATCATAAACCTTGTCCTTCGAAGTGTCCACTATCTCTGAATCAGGGGAAGCTTTCACAAAGAAGTCATAATCGTCATCACTTTCGTAAATGACGTAGGATTTACCGTTAATAACTGTAGTATTTTTTGACTCAACTTCTTCCTTTTGAATAAGAGAATGATCATTAAAATTATGAGTTGAATTAGCCACACTATCGTTATCAATCAAAGGTTGGTGTTCTACGGAATCATCATCACCATCATTAATCAAATTATTGTCCATGCCTGCACGAATTTGATTCATTCTTGTAATGATGTCGTCTATATTCCGTTGAACCTCTTGGAGTGATTCATTAAAGCTCAACTGAAAATCAGAAAATTGCTTTGTTGCTTGGAACAACTCTTGTATCACGGAATCGAAGATTCAACCGTAGTCTCAAGTAATTTCTGATTTGAAGATTATTCTTCAAACATTTGCACATGTCTAGAAGAAAACTGATTAAAAGTATAATTATTGTCCCGTCCTTGTGATCGTTCACTCACATACCCACCATAAGGTTGCTGGTATGTATGAGAATTATCACAAGGTCTTGAAGTATTCCAAAACTCTACCTTTTGAATAGGTGAATGATCGTTATAATGATCCAGAGTTGAAATAACTTCATCAACGTTATAAGGACTTTCTAAGGGAATGAAGGAATCATTGTATTCTTTTCAAAATAATCATTGTATTCTCAAAAAATTCCCTCATAGTGGGTTCTTTTTTACTTACAGTGGAATGAGAATGTGAATCGAGTTGATTACCATTGTATGTTTGTTCTTGTGAATCATACGTGTTACTCCCAAACGGAAACATCACGATCGAATTGTTGTACCTGAAATAAAATTCTTATACGATGAATCAGTAAAGGAAATAATGAATGCGAATGCAAAATATAAATCAAATGCAAAACAGAAAATCAAATAACAACTTGAACTACTGCTCCCCAGCAGCGGCGCCAATTTTGATGAGTGCCTAACTCAATAAATATATATTCCTTACTTTACTAACACTAAATAATAGTATGGGTGAGCAGGTTCGTTCCTGAGGGAGAGTTAAGTTACAATTGTCAATCTAATTTCCTGAATGAATGAATGAATGAATGAATGAATGCAAGGTTGTGAAAACAATGGGATGAGATGGGAATGATCAAGGAATCAATTTCCACTATTGAACATGAATCAAATTAATCATACAAGAGTAATCTTCTTCAAAATACGTTTACTAACAACCTTAGACAAGTTACAAGCTCAACAAGTCTATATGGACCCCAAAATAACTTTGTAGAATAAGCTCTCTACGAAATTCTAGTCAACGAAGCCACTTTGAATAAGCTCTCAAAGTGTAACTTGTTCAATTGATAATCTCTATGAGTCGGATTGATCCTAACCACATGTTCATAAGCTCGACATGTGAATTTAGGGTTATCATATACACCTCAAAATCCACGGAATCCCTCCGTAATGTTAATGTTTTGCTGATTGTGATTAAATCACCCTAACAATTACAGATTAAGACTCAATAATCTAGCATTAGTATTACTAGCAATCTATTCGATGTACATTTAAATATCATGCAAGCAATCCATGGTTACAAGCACCGTAGAAGACAAACAATAAAAAAATATTTGGAAGAAAAATCAATTTGTATAAAGACTCAAGTCACATAGCTTCAAAATCATCCTCAATCAAACATGAATTTAGCTAAACATAGAGTTCATGTTCTCAAATAACATATCACAGAGAATAATGACTTCAAAGTGTAAGAAAACTCGAAAATGAAACCTAATGGTTGCTGGCGGAATGGATGCAGTGGACTGAGCTCCTCTTGCTGCTATGTTGGTGGATCTATGGACTGGTGGTGATGGAAGTGATGGTTGCGGCAGATTGTGGACTGCGAGATGATGATGGTAGCAAGCGAATAAGGCTCTGGTGATAGTTGTATGGAGATGTTGTGATGCTATGCAATAGTGATGGAAGATGCAGATGGTAGTGGTGGTGATTTGAGAGGAGCAGAGCTTCTCTCTGTGGAGGTGCAAGACGGTGGTGAGAGTTTCTGTTTTGCAGTTGCGATATCTTTCTGTTAGGTCTTTTCTTTCTTTTATATCTCAATTTCTTCCTGCGAACTTCAATCCCACGCCAGCTCAGTCTGCTAATTAATCTCAGCTTCTTATACAGGTCACAATCTACATCATTCAGCCAAACAAATCAACGACAGCAACTTCAGAATGTTAGCTGATTTCTCGCTTCAAAATTGTATCAAAAACTTCCGTGTGGCTTTGGATTTCAATACCTTCTCCCGATTCTTCTCAAAACACCTGCAGAACCCTGGCTAAGACTGATGGCTAATCGGTGGCTGGAACTTGGTTCAGTGAAACAATGACAGTTGCCTAGACTTGGTCGTTCATGCATTCAAACAAACAGGTTTTGTGCGTAAACTGATGCTGGCAGATACACGTCTATTTTGTTCTTCCAACAATTCCAAGATCTCCATCCCTGCAATTCATTTACACGCATTCACACAAACAATCCCATTGTTCTATTCAAAGGTCAATAACCCATTCAATCATTCGTCCACACAGTAACCCAATTGCGCAACATTTAATGGCCAGAAAGACCTTTTCTTCCCAGTGTTCTCTTGGTCTCAACTGCAGCTGAAACCTTTAACCAGTTAATACCCAAGTTATGTTTCATTGTTGCCTTCGAAAATCCTTTGTGACCCTCGTGAAACAACCATCTAGACATGGTTCAGATGACGACAGAATGATGCCAAACTGTCGGTGAAGAAGACTGACTGGATCCCGTCAGTTCAGTTTTGGTTATAAGGCAAAGGGTGCCCCGAGTAGATACATTCTGGTGCTTCAGTAATTCCTTGCTCTTATGAAATGGTTGACCTCGGTGAAAGTATCTGATGCTCCAGTAAATGCCCACTGAACTCCAACTAGCTGCCCTGGTTGCTGTGTGCCTGCCTCCAATGATTCTTGATGCTTTAAAGACTTGTCGTCTCTCCCTAGCCTCATGTCCATCAACTCTAATGTCTCCAAGTGATGCCTTTGTCTCCTAATTGCTTCTTTTTATGTCACATGCCTCCATTGAACTTACAAAATGCAAATGAAGCGTAAAACACAACTAATACATGACAAACGCAACCGAGTAAACTATGCCCAACTTGTCTCTACCTCAGTTGTAAAAAGAATCACTTAAGAAACTTATAACACTGGAGCTAAACTAGGTATTAGAACACCGAGTGCAGCCGTGCGTTGCTTCCTTTCAACCTTGTATGTAACGTATCAGTTTTTCAATAGCCTTATTGCAGAAGAGAAGGACTATAGAATAGATAAGAACGTGATCAGGTTACCAAGGTTACATGTTAATCTGATAACAACCACAGAGGTACGTTATCGCCTACCTGTGCTTCCCAACTCTCAAGAGAAGTCTTTATAGTCGTTAGGTAAATCCCACAGAGGAACTTCTACCTAATAGTGGATGACTATACCACAACAAGCTTACACCGAAGTGCAAAGAGTTTACGATCAATTCCACAGAGAACCTTTACGTATGCTTGATGCTTGTGGTTTTCGTTCTTTAACCCTCTATTTATAACACTCAATAAGATAGGTTGCTTAGGAATAAAGCAACTAGTTTCTTAACCTACAAGTTAGCAAGTGCCCATGTAAACAAACCCGTTACTTGGCTTGCACACAAAGAAACCCTGGATTTATCTCAATTGGAAATCTTTTATCATTTATCTGCCAAGTGATTTGTTAGCTCAAAATCACTTCAAGATTGATATCCAACAGACCAGAGATAATCTTTATCTAATTAACTCATTGAGATTCATTAGATGGACCACATAAGATATTCTGATAAGCTCAAGTCCAACTAAGAGATAAAGGAGTCAGATGTTTAACCCGCGTGAAATTCCAGAAGAATATTCACTTGGACGGTTTGTGAACCGTCCGACTGGATTCTCGCCAAATTCATTGAATCTGTGGTTCACGTACATGTACGTGTACAGATCGACGTTTTGGGACTCAGAAGAAAATTTCGGAGTCACTGTTCACTAACCGGTTCGTGAACCGCCGTCGCCGAAATTAGGGTTTAACTGGATCCGCTGGAAGTTCTGGGCTGGGCCAGTACTTAGACGTGTTATTACACCATCAACTATAATCCACTGGACTCTTCTCTAGATTATTCCTTTAGATTCATCCGTTTCCTACATGTGATTTGGCAGCAAACCATTGCACTGGAAAGGGCATCGAATCTATCTCATGCATCTTGTAACCTTAGTATTGTGGGAACAAATACTAACATAACTCATGGTTATGTAGACAAGAATACAAAATCTCAATCGCAATAACTCTTCTAAAGTAGCCGACTATTTCGAATGATAGAATAAGTAGAATTGAAGAATATCCATAAAAGTCATAACTCCTACTAACCTTTTGTCGATGAAGAATATTCGATTTCTTCTTTATAATCATTGTCTTCGTCTTTAAGGTCTCTACTACTTGGTCTATATCCCAATTCCGAAATCAAAACTCTGGTAGGCAAAATCAAGAATTATGTTTTGACACCTAAAACTGACAACCAGCTTAACATACCAACGCTAGTGGGTTTGACCGGACAATGCCCAACAATCTCCCACTTTGTCAATTTTAGTGACAAAACCAATTTACATATGGATTCAAAAGATATACAAAGTACTAACCTAGATGTATCTTGATTTCTTGAATTCTTCAACTTCTCCTTTGAGTATTGATGTGTTCGTTTAACTCCTGTTGAAAAATTCATAGACAACTCCACAACCTAGCTCAACCAACCACAAAGGTACGCTTGAGCTTGCACGGGTTAATATGCTAATCCCACATGTTGTTTATGGAAAGAGTAAGAATCAGAGCAATTTTAAAGTCCGTGTACAAAAACTTATAAAGTGATTCTACTCATTCTTGATACGAATCTCCACCTTAATCTTTATACCTCTTTTTGCCAGATTGATATGAAGCCCAATATAGTACATAAGTAAGCAATACGGTGTTCTCCCCCTATGGTTATGAACCACAAGAACAAGAAACCATATGTATTCTCCCCCTATTTGTCACAAAAATATAACAAACTAGTTGAGACTTAGGGTTTCAATCCTATAGAGATAGTCAAGTCAAGGATGTACTCACATATCAAGTTTAAGATGACATAACTAGGAAATCAGAACGAGGATTTTTATGTTGATTCATCTTTGGAGAAATATAGATACACTTTTCTCCCAATATTCCACATCCACGCTCCCCAAAAAGATTTGTTATTAAGCGCAAGCTCATTTAAGAACTCTCCCCCGTGTGGTGTTATTCAATAAAGATCACCTACAAAGCCTAACTTGGACAAACAATTTAACGTATCCAGTTTTCTTTGTTTACAATCTCCTTTCCTTAGCCAATTTTTTTGGAAAAGAGTATATGATTTTTTTAGCTTGTGGAAACCCTAAAAATCACATAATTAAAAGTTTCTTGATCGTGAGAAAAAACATAACTTTTATAACATGACATAACTTTTCATCACCACCAAAGTAATAGAAAAAGCTATGTATTGTAATAAGATTGAGGTAGATAAATCAAGTATTGCAAACATCATTAATAATTATCTAAAAAGAACTTTTATTAATGAAATAAAGTAGTACATGCTGAAAAACTCTAAAAAGCATGAAATGGCAAACTACTTTTAAATATAGTTTATATTCCTTAGGCAAAAGTAAGAACAAGTTCTCACAAGGAATCAACTAATCCAATTTATTATGAAAGAAGATACTAAAATAACTGTAGAATCTAGCTTTATTCAGCTGTGTTTGTATAAAATTTGCACAGAGACTTTACACCAAACATCCATGAAGTTCATATGTTCAAACGATGATTTATGATATATTACTTGAAGCAAAGACAATTACGAGACTAAATGAACTGTATCGAGACAAATTCATAAGTGAATAATCAAAGAGAAGATCTTAATAATCATTAAACTTGTGTTTACTGGATACATGCTACAAGGAAATTATGCTTCAAAGACCTGGGGAGATACTAACCTAATCCCACTCACACGCCTTAGACTACACAAAAATTCCAACCCTTACAATGAGTCCGAACCCACCTTATATCGGCCGAGCCGGAAGTGGGTTACAACTAATAAGACAAGTCGTATAATCGTGGTGGTGTCAGAGACTGCCGAGTAGGTCGGTGGTCTTCGGAATGTCTTCGAAGCTCCCTTGATATCCTCGTAACTTTGTCTTCGAAGCCACTAGTTATGGTTTTGAGCTTCAGATGTCGAGCCTTCACTCTTCGGTACCTTTCTAACTGTTTCCTACTTAGCGCACATCTTTCCAAATATTCGATTAAGACAGCTCACTGGTGTATAATATTCGATTCCTTACTTCGTTGTCCTTCCTTGCTATCCTACTCCTCCTTCTTGATTCTAACACGTGTCCAGATTGTATTTTACCCTCTACAACCCTCCTTATGGGTATGAATACTTGCCTCTGTTTGGAACCTGACAAATTGGCTACTTTTCAGCTTAGCGAGATGATTATTGGTGATGACGGGATGATGGAGTATTCTATTGGAGATCCCAATCGTAAGAAGGTTGCTACCGGAGGACTGGGAAAGAAAGGTGTTCCTAGAACGGTTGCTTCGAAATCAATGGGTTCGAAGAGGTACCCTACGAGAGCTGCTGCCAAAGGAGCGGAAGGTTCTTCGAATGCTGATGTCGAGAACATTGATGACGAAGAAACCGGGGATGAAAGGATGTCCATCATCTTTCTAAGAAGGGTAAGAAGATTTCTCTCCTCGAACAGCCTCCAAAGAGTTCGGCGCTGAAAACCTCTCGTATGCCAAGGATCCCTTGAATCGTCAGCTTGTTCCCTCTTTACTTCCTTTGTTTCACAAGCTTTCTCTGGTGTTTGGCATACTAAGACCCTTGACTCTGAGTGGACCAAACACCAAGCGTTCCTCGAAGCGGTAAGTATTAGTTTTTTATCGTTTGCACTTTTTTTTTCTTGCCTCTGCTATTTGCTTAGCAACATGTTGTTTTCTTTTTGCAGGGTTATCACCATGCGATGTACTTCCTGAATTTGTCTAAGTCTCAAGGGAAAGAGATTGCTCATCTCGACAGGGAGCTGGTAGATTAGCGTCAGGAGAAGGGTGATCTTTCGAAGGAGCTTGAAAAGAGTAGGGGTAGGATAATCGTTAAGTTATTAGTTTTTCTCGAATTTTGTTTTTGCCTGGTTACTGGAACTGACATTTTATTGCTTGTAAACAGGAGACGTAATAGATTTGGGAAAGCAGCTCGAAACTGTTGCTGGTGAACGGGATACCTTTTCTGCAAACTTAAAGACTCGGTGTGAACTGGTTTCGAAGCTGGAATTACAGCTGAAAAATAAAGAGGATGAGTTTGAGTTGCTAAAGAAGAACCATGATGATAGGGGATAGGAGATCGATTTCCTTAATGGGAAGATTGCCTCGCTAAATCTGTACGCAGACGGGGAGCTTAAGAGGACAGCTCTGTTTAGTCGTAGGCATACTCGTGGCCTTTTTAGGAAGTTCAGAATGCAGCCTCCATTTTATCGAAATGGCACGAGTGACCCTGATGCTTCATTGGAGTCTGATAAGGGGTTGATTTCTCCTGAAGAAGTTCAGGCTATAGTAGCTCAGATGATAGAAGAGAGAGCTGGGATGGAAGAGGTTGAAGAAGAAGTAAATGAAGATGACATTGTTGATGATGATGGTGAAGATGAAGACTTGGGCAAGGAGGATAATTCAGTGTAGGAATCTGGGGGCGAGAAGCCAATTGTAGAGAAAAAGGTGGTGGGTGTGCGTATAACATGAGGCGAGAAGCCAAATGAAGAAAGTGGTGTTGTGTTGGAAAATAAGGAGAAGGGGAATCAAAGTGAAAAGTTTCAAGCCGAGGAGCCAACTGAGGAATTTTTGAAAAATTATGTTGAAACTCCTGGCAATGGTGTCGGGGATGGTACTGGATCGGTTAGTCAAGCTGTCATTCATGATGCCGAGAGTGTCCCTGAAACTGACGATGCCGAGGTTAAGGAGGTTGCTGAAGATACCGCATAGAAGATGCTAAATTCCTTGTGCTATCTTTTTGTATTTCCTCTTGCTTGTATGTATTATAGGAGCTTTGCTTTTCCTCTTGTTGTGTTTTTTGTTTTCCCTGTAAACTATGCACTGTTGAGCGTTTTTGCTCTCTTTTCGTAATGAAGTCGCTTTTCGTAACTTTTTTTTTTTTTGACGAATGCTGCTTGCCAAGCAACTCGTGATCAGGCAAGAAGTTTACCTTGCAAGTTCTAGGCTCCTAAGGCTACTTAGAGCGCAACTCCTGGGCTTACTTCGATGTGGGAGATAATAAACCAAGCTAGTGGGCTTACAGATCACCCTTCCCAAAGGCTTTGAGCTACTTGCCTGGCTTAAAGCAAACACTGGCTATCGAGACCATAGGCACCCATTTTGCCTCGGTACATTTTGTAGGTATCGAAGATACTAAGTATCTTCCGAGAGGACATGATGGTGTTCTGATAAGATATGGACATGATGGTGTCCTGATAAGATATGGACATGATGGTAAGACATGGTACCCACCATAAGTTTCCTACTTTACTTAGGCTCGGTGAGATATGGCATCATGGCCCGTTTTTTTATATGGTATCTAGGCCTTTGGAGATGTATCTAATCAGGTAGGGTCTGGAGTTTGAGTCAGGAGAACCGTATTGTGCTTATTCGAGCAGGATTTGGAGTTTGAGCCGAGATATAGTATATCGAGATGCAAAAGAATTCTTTATTTGAAGATTGATAACGAGGTACATTATTTTTATGAATAATACTTTCGTATATACTTCGCATTCCATGCATTTTCCGAGCCTCATTCCATATTTTTCATCGATCAACCTGTATGCACCTTTCCCTGCTACTTGTTGTACTTTGAAAGGTCCATCCTATGTTGGTTCCAGTTTTCCTGCATTTCCCTTTTGGTAAGGTGGGATTTCACGTAACACCAACTCGCCTGGCTGAAATTCCCTTTCGATGACCTTTTTGTTGTATCCTCGGGTTAACCATTGCTGATAATTGATGATGTGATGTAGAGCGCCTTCTCTAGTTTTGCATATATTAAATCAGTTGTGAGGTTTGCTCCCATGACTTGTATTTATCCGTTGGTATCATTATTTCGGTATGAAGTACTGCCTCTGTCCCATATGTGAGGTGAAACGGAGTCATTCATGTTGCTTCTCTTCGGGATGTTCGAAATGCCCATAGCAAGTTGTGCAGGTGTTCGCACCACTATTTTTTGTGGGGTGGAACCCTTTTTTCCAAGTTATCTCCGATTGTTTTGTTTGTTGCCTCTGCCTGGCCGTTGCTCTGTGGGTATATTGGAGTTGAGGTTCCCAACCTTACGTTGTATTGGTTTAGCAATTCTCTAACATCAACACTTAAAAATTCTTTTGCATTATCCGAGACTATCTCTGCAGGGACTCCGAAGCGACAAAATATATTTTCCCAAAAGAAGGTGAACACTTCTCGGCATGTATGATTCTTTAAATCTTTAGCTTCGATCCATTTTGAGAAGTAATCGGTCGCCACGATAATGTACTTTCTTTGTCCCGTTCCAGGAATGAATGGTCCCACGATGTCGACCCCCCATTTGGCGATAGGCCACGGGCTTAACACCGAGTTTAAATTTGTTGTTGGTGCATGGATTCTCTTGGCAAATCTTTGACAAGGGTCACACTTTCGAGATAGGGCCAGTAATGTCCTTTGCATCGGCATGCATGTAGGGCCAGTAATATCCTTGGGCTTTGGTTCTCTGAGCTAAGGCTCTTGCTCCACTATGAGTTCCTGCCTCACCGGTGTGTAGTTCTATCATTAGTGCGACACCATCTATCCAATGAACACATCTTAATAGTGGACCCAAGAATGACTGTCGGTATAAAACTCCATCCAGGATTCTGTAATTTGCTGATTATTTTATGTGCTTCGAGTAGATTTCTTGGTAATTCCTTGGTCTCCAAATATTTTCTTATTGGTGCCCTCCAGTCTTCGACTTCGTCTTGGATTGTCATTACGAGTTCCTCCCTTATGTCCTCTATAGATGATTTTCTTATTCTTCCAATCTCGATAGAGATGATGTCTGGGTCTGTTATTTTTGAGGCAATAAATGCCAGAGCATCCGCATGTCTGTTATCATTCCTGCATATGTGTCGAATATTTAGGTGTGGAATCTTTGCAATTAATCTCCTTGTCAATTTCTTGTACTTTGATAATAAATCATTTGACTAGTAACTGCCATCGAGTTGTCGAACTACGAGCTGGGAGTCTGTTGTTATCCTTGCCTCTTGGATTTCCATTTCTATTATATGTTTTAAAGTGTGGATCATTGCCTCGTATTCTGTCTCGATATTTGTTACCTCGAATTCCAATCGGAGTGCATATACTGTTCGCTTTCCTTCTGGCGAGGTGAAGACTATTCCAACTCCTCGACCATCACCATTTACCGATCCATCAATAAATACTTCCCAACGCCGAGGGTGGCATTGCTCTAGGAGGTCTGGTGGTTCATCTTCTTCCTCGATTCCCAGTATTGGCTCCTCTTGGTAATCTTCTTCAATAGGGAACTCAACTAAAAAGTCAGCTATGATTTGCGATTTTAATGCCATTCGAATTTCATAAACTACGTCATTTTGGCCTATTTGAGCATTCCACTTTGCAATTCTTCCAGCTGCCTGAGTGTGTTTAAGGACGGATTCGATTGGAGTTTTAGTTAGTACAATGATTTTATGAGCCCGGAAGTATGTCCGAAGCTTTTGGGTTGCTACCACCAATGCGAGTATAAGTTGCTTCAGCTTGGTGTAGTTTTTCTCGACCTGAAAGAGTGTCCTGCTGATATAGTATACCGGCTTTTCTTCTTCTCTAGTGGTTACGAGTACTGCACTGATAGCGTCCGAGTTGGCCGCGATGTAGAGTCTCAAGTCTTCATCTTTTCCGGACGTTGTAGAGCTGGCAAACTTGCTAAATAATTTTTGATTCCTAAGAATGCGGCTTCCCTCTCATCTGTCCATATGAATTTTTCCCCTTTTTTCAGAATGCTAAAGAAATTTTTACATCTATCCGAGGATCGAGCAATGAATCTACTAAGGGCTGCTAGCCTTCCGTTTAATGCTTGTACATCTTTTATCGTTGTTGGTGATGGCATTTATCGGATTGCTTGTACCTTGACGGGTCTGCTTCGATACCAGTTTTCGTGACGACATAACTGTTTTAGGTGTAAAACAATAAAGAGAATCTGAGGGGTAAAGTGTAATGATGTAATATGAAATTGTAATGGTATTCGAGAGGTCAAGATCGAACAAGACTCGCCTAAACCAAGAAATGGCCGTTCGAGTATTGCTTCAGTTACAAGAAGAGGAAATAAGATTGGTTTAAGGGAGGGAAGCCGAGAAAGATGAGATCAGAGAATTGCTATGATTTCTGTGATGTTGTGAATAAAGTTGCTAAAAGAATGGATATTCAGTTCTCACTAGATATTGAATACTGCATGAGAAGAGTTAATCAATTATCGATGAGATGGATTGATTATACTTGCACTGAATTAAACTGTTTGTTCTGTTGAACTTGAACTGTCTTTCCAAATTGGTCGAGTGACCTATTTTTAGCAATAGAATTCCAACTGATCTCGTAAGAAGTGGAAGAAGTGGAAGAGTGGTAGTGTGGAGTAAGTGGGACCAGTTGTTAAGAGTCTTGCGCCTAATATTAGGGAAGACTAACAACCCACTTTCTCATCCCCTCTTTTCAGCAACGTTCACACGACTTAGCTTTCTTTCCCATTGAGTGATTGAGCCGTTGCAATCACACGTGCCGTAGACCGCCAAACCAAAACCCTAAAGAATATCCTCCCATGTAACTTACTTGATTCTCGTAAGATTTGTTAAGTATTGAATATTTGTTAAGTCAAAGATGACTAAGTGCAAGTCTTACCAATTACTGGTAAACTCAGGACTTCGTATAAAAATAGAGACTTAAGCGATAATCTTGTGCATCTCTTTTAAGTTTGGTCTAAGGATTGAGCCGGGCAATCGCCATTTAAACCAATGAGAGAAGTCTAAGGATTGAGCTATGCAATCGCCATTTAGAATGAGAGGATTTCAGCAACTCTCTGTGGCAATAATAAAATAAATACGACTTTCGATTTGCCATAAATATGAGAAATTGGCTTGTGGCATTGAATGCACCAATTCCCTGAGTAATAGAGACATATGAATGTCCAAAATAATATAAGTCATAGCCATGAGCCATGATTAAGAATTGTAGCACTGATTATAGAAGCAAGTCTATAATCAGGAAAACAAGCGAGTGATGCTAACATAGCGTAGCCACAACCAAGAATGCATGAATATTTCCAATTCAAGACCTAAAGATAGGCCACTTGAATGATAATAAGCTATGTTGTATAGCATAATAATCTTATTAGAAAGTTAGCTATAGGATGTATAGGGATGAACCATAACATTACGTCATATTCAGATTTCTGGACAATTTACACGTCACTCACTCCAAAAATCGCCCAGGCCAGCATATATTTCTAAAAAATACGAAATTTTAGTATGTTATGGGGAACTCACAGATGAGCAACTTTCGTGAAGGAAGTTTCTCCTGATTATTCACGGATTTGTCTGTATAAATCGTTCTTTGAGGCAATTCGTGATCTGCCAGATTTCCGAATTTAATTAGGAAACTAGAATATCATGGATTCAATAAAGACCATAATCATCTAGGACTTGGATCAGCGGGACCCATAAGTAGAGGTAGCTCAAGAATGAACAAGTGGGACCCTCAATCTATGGTGAGTGATAAAAGTGGGCCATAGTATTGTTTTAGAGCTAACCTATAAAAGCGGGGTCTACAAAAAGAGTTGTGTTAGCAACAAAAGTGGGGCCGTGACAAGAGTTACGACCAAGAGATGAAAGTGGGGTCGTGACAAGAGTTACGGCCAAGAGAGGAAAAGGTGGGGTCGTGGTAACAACCACGACCAAGCCACAAAAGTGGGGCCCATGCATTTGGCATGGCTGAGCTCTAAAAGTGGGGCCGCCTAAACTACAGCCAAGCTAATAAAGTGGGACCATGATATCAGGTTATAGCCAACCAAAGAAAGTGGGACCAGACCTAAATCATAGTCAAGCAACAAAAGTGGGGCCGCGACATGAATCACGGCCAAGGCCAAGGTGTGGGGCCGTGGCATGAGCCACGGTCAAGACCAAGCTAGGGACGCAAGGTAGGAAGGGATGGCCGTGTGGGCCATCCATACATGGGCGTGAGCTAGGCAAGGCTAGGGAGGACGTGATTTTAGCTTAGGGATGGCCCACACATGGATGCGAGCTAGGCAAACAAGGGGATATGAGTTTTAGAGCAAGCAAGAGATGGACGTGTGCATGGATGAGCAAGGATGGGCGTGATTTTAGCTTAGGGAAGCAAGGGATGGCGTGAGCTAGGATTGGATGGCCGTGTGGGCCACCCATCCATGGACGTGAGCTAGGCAAGCAAGAGGGGATGCGTGATTTTTAGCTAGGGGATGGATGAAACAGGTGCACGACCATAAGCTAAGGCGCGTGCACAGGCGCATGCATAAGCTAAAGCGCATGCACAGGCATGGGCGCATGCATAGGCATTTTACGTGTAGGGCTAGGGATGTGCAAGCTACTAGGCTATGGTCGTGAAAGATCAAAATATGGCTACGGTGAACAAATTTCTTATCCCTATTGTAAAATAAATTCATACCTTGTCTCGAGCTATTCCAGGATGCCAAAATTGATGCAAAATTACTCTTGCAACCTTCTCGCCAAAAACCACCATCAACATTTAGTCCCCTGCGCAGCATGGAACTGTGAGTGTTCCAGGGTGAGCATAAGTTGATGACCTAGCCGATAAGACTTTATCTTCACACTTGTCAGTCCACTTGCAGATATATCCGAGTCAACTCCTCTTATGCAGGCAACAATTACTCTTGAATTTGAATTCCCAAAACCCTAGAATTCAAATTACTCCGCGCCTATAAATATACACGCCCAGAAACACTATCAACTCATCAATCATACTTTCTCCAAAAAAATTTTTTGATCTTCTTGCATCATGTCGAGCAACTGCAGCTGTAGATGGTGAAAAATGAGAGAGGGGCAAGATTGTCAAAACACTCTCGAAACCATGTCTTATTAAAGGCAATCGCCTATTCAGGCTCATCTCTATAGCTCAGAGTGCAACCCATTCCATGAGCCGAATAAACTCTCTATGAGCTCTCTCTTATAACTCCGGTGGGGAGGGTAATATCATAGAGCAGTACTAATGATCTCACCAACATATTAAACCCATTGATATGCTCAGAGCCAGGTCTCGCTTGATGGTACACGGTGGAGAATCAACAGAGACGTATCCTCATGGATTTCCTCTTAAATACGACTCAACATACGAGTCTTGGTGCAAACCTCGGAAATATTGAAGCTCCAGGCCGGTCCGGAGCTCTCTGAGAAGCATACACCAGCCTAAACAGGCCTAAGCGGACCTAATCCCAAGTTCAGGATGGTCTAGCATACCATGGATAAACACGCCATGACCTCAAGTGTGTTGTAGCATAAGCACTCACACCGCGACTAAGGCACAGGCTGCCCAAAGTCGACCTTGGCCAGATGCCAAAGCCATAAACGCCACATAGCATGGCACCACAAACCATGAAGTCACCCTGGATCCACGAAAATCAGCCTTGGCCAAGAGGCCAAGGCCATGGCGTAAACGCCACAAACCTACTTAGCCTTGGCCAAAGGCCAAGACCGTAACGAGAAGTATAGCCGCAAACAGGCTGGTCATGGTGCCACAACAAGTGGACTTTGGCCAGAAGCCAAGACCGTGGCGCCATGACCCATGGCGCCACAACAAGTGGACCTTGGCCAGAGGCCAAGGCCGTGGCGCCATAAGCCCTGGCGCCACCTTAACACGACCAACGCCAAAAACGCGTCCAAGCTTGGCCTTGGCTTTTGGTTGTCCTTGGCCAAAGGCCAAGGCGGTGGCGCCAAGAGCCATGGCACTACCATAACTAGCGCCAAAGCGCATTCAAACACTCATGGCCTTGGCCAAACAGCCAAGGCCACTCCTATACTCGTGTCCCGGAGGCACTACGCTCATGTTGGTCACGACAATTAGTCGTACGACCCTACTCTACTCAACTCAACTACGCAATATCCGCGTATCACTCGCTCGAGACATCAAAACATCACACGGGGGGATAACTTTAGGGGTATTGGTCTGGCGGTCTACGACAGCTGAAAGAAACTGATGGAGATAGTGGACAGTTACGAGAAGATGGCGCAAGTGGGCATGTTCTACACGGCTCAGGCAGTTACGGAAACCAACGCATGTCCTCCACTCCTCCACTCTTCCACGACTTCCACCTTCTCTGTTGAGAGATCAGGGTGAGTTCAAACTATAAATACAGGCTTTCTCTATCTTCCAAGGCAAAAACGTTCAGAACACCTAGAACACACAAAACAGAAACAACCAGAGACTCAGAGAAAACACATGAGAATCGAAACACGTTTCTAGCCTTGGAGATTTCCAGTTGACTTCACGACGGAGAAACTGAACTCTTACACCCAAATCACATCCTCAACCTGATCTCAAGTTTCTTCGATGTTTCCCTCCCTAGACCAACCTCTATCCTCTCTGTGACCGAAGCAAGACGGGAACGACCATCCTTGGTTTAGGCTTGTCTTGTTCGACTTTGATCTCCGAGCACTACGAAAGTACCCAGAGACGGTACATTATTTTTCCAGGTAAAAACAGTTGGCGACCACAGTGGGAGATCATTCTCTCGGTTCCAGAGAAACTTGCTCAAAGATGGTTGAACTTAGGTCGGGATCAGATACCAAAAAACCCAACTCTTCAACGAACGGTGCTGAAGCCTCCAACACAGCACCTACCAACCCACCTACATCCAACAATACGCCCAACGTACCTATTACCCAAGAAACTTTCTCTTCAATACCTATTATCTCGGCTATACCCAACACCCCAATAACGGAGCAGCAGTTGGTGGAGCTTTGCATCAACGGAATGATTCCTATATACCGAGCCCTCTTGGAGAACCTGCGCTTCCAGACTTTCTCTGAACTCCGTGAAGCTGCGAAGAAGTCAGTCACCACTGCACCCGCTTCGTTGGAAAGAACCATCACACGAACGAGGGACGAATCGCCAATGGCCGCACGACGCAAAAGAGACAACCAACCGGCCCGAGAAGCCCCTCGAGCCTACACCACCTCTTCCTTCCCCAAGTACGATGGAACCGGTCATGCACGAGAACACGTCTCACGTCTCATGTTATGGTTCATCCCTATAAAAAGGAGGGGTACCGAAATACTACAAACTTTTCGTTTTGGCTCGTGAGTCTTATGGTTTAAGTCTGGACGATCTCAAAAATCAATATCCAAACTTATAACTGGAGTTGTTAGACCTCGACAAAGAGTACTTTGGAGTCAACTCGACAGTTATGCAATAACGTACTACTTGGTGCTTTAATTATAAATCAGCGTTATAATGCGGAAAGTAAAAGCACACAAGACACCAGAGATTTTTTTAACGAGGAAACTGCCTTGCAGAAAAACCTCGGGACCTCGTCCAGTTTGAACACCGCCCAGTACAAACTGACTACAAACACTAGCCTACTATAAGACTTCGGTCTGGGATGTAGCAGAGACCAACTCAAGCCCTCCAAGCGAATTGGCTACTGTCGCCTTCCTTACGTCTCTAGATCCCCCACAGATCGTCACGCACTTGATTCTCCCAGCTGACGTCCTTTACAGGCCTAGGAGTTGCTTTGACCGCTGTCAAAGGCTTGTGTCAGCAATACTGGCTTTTCAACCAAACTGTTGACTATGGTGTAACTGTCCTCTATCAGTTTACCATACATAAGATGACTTCCTTCGGATTGTTAAATCCAGGTCATACGGAAATCTACTTCTTGAACCGGGGCTGACACGCAAACCAAGTAAGCAATGCCCAATTCGAATCTACCTCAGTTATACACGAAGAACCACTTAAGGAACTTGTATAACTGGAGCCAACTAGGTCTTACAACACCGAGTGCAGCCGTGCGTTGCTACCTTTCCAACCTTTACGTAACTTAACTAGTTCTTGAATAGCCGTATAACAG
>JAJJMA010065919.1:0-15472 GCA_023529015.1 Papaver nudicaule
AACACAAAACCCATAATTACTCAATATTTATTTTGCTAGATACATTTATGGATACTATCTTATTACTTATTGTTCTCCATCGATAACTCCAAATTTTCTTCATTCCAATCAGTCAACAACTAAATCAGTTGGTTCAAGAAACTTTTAAGTCGAATCTTTGGGAGGTATAGCATAGGTAAGAGGATTGTGGTCGCTGGTTACCTTGATTATTTGATTGAATGGCTTAAACTTTGAATGATTTCGGGTTTTGTTTGATTAGAATTGTTGGGTTGAGATCCAACTCGAATTTCCAGTGAAGAAGATGTGTGAAAGGAGGTTAGAACTCAGCAGGAAATCTATCTCCTCCGCCACTAAGACACACATAATGTGTTCGACAATTTTTTTTATAAAAAAAACGGCTTATAGTTGCAGAAAAAAGTAGCAAATACGAATTAAAAAAATCGAACGATTATCCTCAGTTGGTACCATACAGTTGCTGCTTCATAATCCGTGGAGAATTTTAGATATTTAATGAAGAAATTTTGCTGAAATAAGTACTGAAAAGACGGGGGTACCGAGTACACCACCAATCTTTTATTTTAGTCCACCTATAAGTCAAACCTTGAACGGTTCATGTAATCAAGAACTCAAGAACAAGATCTCTTTCGTAACTGATTGATTCACACAAGGGAGTCAATACAAGATTCTGAAAGGCTATGTCAACAACCAAGTACGATACTTTAATTATAAATGACAAGTCAAATATAAAGCGGAAATAAAGTAAAGTACACACACCTAGTCCAGCTTGTTAACGAGGAAACTACAAACTCGTAGAAAAAACCCAGGACCTAGTCCAGTTTAAATACTCTTAAGAATTAAGCCGCCAACACACCTACGTACTCTCAGACTTCGGACTAGCTGGTGAAAACAATATGACCCTAATACGACTATTATTCACAAAGATTTCCCCTAAGTATTCCTACGCCTCCAACCACAGCTGTGGCCACGCACATATACTCCCCTAAACAAACAGACGTCCTTTATTGTCTTGCCTAGGAGTTGCTCCGCAGCCCGTTGTGAAGACTATCGCTACCCGACCTCCAATCGGACGACTAAAACCTTATGGACAATAACCAAATAGCGGCAGGTCAAATCGTTAGATGATAACCTTGGAAACTTACATATATTTCACCGAAGTCGTTTTACACCAAGAGCGAGGATATTTAAGTTTACTTGGTAATAAACCCCTCGAGATATCGATCAAGGTTTCAAAACCAAAACTCCCGAAAGAGCAACCTTGTCGTCCTAGTTGGAATCAAGCAATCAGTTGTGGCAAGTACAATATGTATGACCGTGAAGAACAGTGTACCTGCAAAACAAATCTAATAACAACGATATTGATTCCAGTCAATATCTATAGGTTAGGCACACAAACCGAAACCGGCTTGCTGATAAATCCAGGTTAATAGATACGAGTATGTTCTAATCACAACGATCTTGAGTGGCCTTATATCAGAAGAGAAGGACCATAGAATAAACAAGATCGCTAGGTTTGTTAGACGTGATAGAACATAACACAAGTACAATACAAAGAAGACTAGTAAACATAAAGTAGTTTCCTGTAAGAGGTACTACTTCTAGGCTTCTCGATCCCCAAGAGATGACTTGCACTAATCCAGACCGAAAGCAAAAACTTAAAGGTAACTGAAAGGAAAAGTGAAGAAACACAAGCTTACAGTTCCGAAGAAGAGCTTGGTAGAGGGACAAAGCTTTTAGGAGAGAAACCACTCCTATTCATATTGACTAACGCTTTAGCTTTGAAATGAGGCTAAGTTAATTTCGAAAATTCAATAAAGCACATTTCCACATACAGTTCTGGAATACCTCACATAGACTCATATCATTTAATCAAATCTATTACTTTAGCATTTTACATAATTGAAAAATATATTTCAATAAATGAAAAATATATTTCAATAAATGTTTGGCCAAAAGCATTCAAAGCAGATAATACTCAAAAGGTATATTTGGATATTTCGTTAATTCGAAATATATTGCATACCAAATATGCTCCCTAGTATAGAGCTCAATTCGAAAACGTGTCCTATTGTTTCGAAAATCTCCTTAAGGTATTATTAACTTCCAAATGTCATCATCAACTTTGATAATGTCGACAACACTTCCTAGGCTTTGCTGGACGAGCCATAACGATCCTAGGTGGAAGTGGGATCTGGTCCAACGTGGCTCAACGTTCCGCATAAACGTATCATCACAGACGTGGACAAGCCTTGTGTGTTAAGCTTAAGTGAACACGTAGGTTCAATAGACATTCCGAATCATACAAAAAGATACACCAATAAAAGTACGGTGTATGATTCTTCGAGTAATAGCAAAATGTTGAATCTCCTGAATTCTCGATTCCAATATAGATGATCACGTTAATGATATCCAAGAATTCAAATCAAAACATCAAAAGAGAAATCAATTGAATATTTGATCAAGTAGTATATCAATACGAAGATCTAATCACGTACAATATTGATCAGAAATCATGTGTCAACTAACTTGCGCGACGAACCATATTTCTGACTATGACTCAAACAAACTTAGTTGTACATTGAAGATGAACTAATTCAAACTTCAAACTGAGAATATCAAACTCATTAATTCGTTGAAGCACAAATCAAAATGATAGAGTTTGAACTTCGAAATACGCATTCTGAGATAACCAATATTAAGTCTCGCAATCTACATTTTGTTTGGCAGAAACCAAATTAAGGTTTCGGATCCTAAGTTCGTATATGACTGAAACCGAATTAAGGTGCTCAAATCAAGATTCCATAGTGAAATCAAAGTATGATATCGAACTTTAGATTTTGTTTTAACAAAACCTTGGTTAAGGTTTCGAAACAAGAAATACATATTAATCTCTTCACAAATGTTTGGTGTCGGACTTGAGAGTCCATGTGGTCAAGAGACGTTCAGCATCACACCTTTTTGCCCTTGACGCACATGTTATATTTCCCGGTTCACATAAACCTTTAGGAAACCCAAGGGTCTATTAGACCTTTTAGAACTCACATGGTCAAGACACATTGGTCTCGATTCTCAAGTCACTGTTACCCAGCAAACATTGTTTCTAACTCAAGTTTTCTCATTGGTCACAACTTAGATTTAAGTTTCAGACCGAATAAATTATAAATACAAAAACCAGATTATGGTTTCGAAATCAAAGTTAGTTTTACCAAAACCTACATTGAGGTTTCGAACTCTAAAAGCCCATACGATGAGATAACATGAATATGGTTTCGATATCTAAAAGTGTGATATGGCATTCTAGATGTTCATATGTAGAGAATCAAATAAATGATTCAGAACTTCAGTAATCAAAGCCAAACCATGATATAGTATTCGAACTCAGAAAAGCAGTATATCGAGTTGTTAGAGCATTGCTCGGTTGAACCCACTGATATTGCTATCTCAAGTTAGTTGTCAAGTTCAGATGACAAAAACACAATCCTTGATAAGTTTACTCTACAACTCGGACTAGGATAGTTTTAGGTAATCGAGATTAAGACCATTGAAAACGAAGACCGGAGCTTATAACTACTTGATAAATCATAACGTCCTCGCTAAAGGTTAGAAAGGTTTTTCCTTTCCATATTTCGTACTTACCATTCTCTCATATCAATAGTCTATGATGTTGTTTATAAGATCCGAAGGTATTCTAGGATTCTTCGCCTTTGCATTTTTTACAACCATGATAATATGTATAGGTAGAGTAAGTTGAATTGTCTCATGAAATGACCTCAACGGGTGAACGCGTACATATGTTGCACAAGGCATTCCTGAGAATGAGCGAGTCTGTATGAACGCGTTCATGAATGCGTACATACGAGTTCACGGTTTCTCCTGAACTCCAATTGACAGCTATGTGAACACGTTCATGAACGCGTACACATAAGCCATGGGAAACTTCCAACTTTCATAATATGAAGTTTTCGGTTTTGGAATGATCAGTTCTCGGACTTGTCATTACTTAGCCCATGGAATTCAACTACTTAATCCACGCAACGTTCAAACATGTTTTGGACCAGAAGTTGCAAACTTTCAATCAAGGTTGAGTATTCTTTAACTATTGGCCTTGTCCAAAGTTAGAAGAAGAAATGGGTATTCATGCTATGGACTTTTTAGATCTGGAACTTGCTTGAGCCCTACTCAAGGTTGCTTAACTTCTAAGCAAAGCCTCCCTTGGTGATTACTATAAATAGATGACCTTCTGCAAGATACAATTCTAATCCTCTACACATATGTGTATTGTTGCATAAAGGTTGGTCATCTTCTCGAAGTCCTTTTGGACTACGACTATTGATAGGCTTCACTTGAGGATCGTGAAGCACAGGTCGGAAGTCAAATTCCTGATCTTGTATCTTGGGTCGATTGAATTCTTTCAATCTTATCACGACCAAGATTTGATGGAAACTTCGTAAGGTAGATCTTGAATCGTAAACCCTAGAAGTTCCGTAACGCAAATTCACGAACTAGGTTTCATACTAAGTTCGTCTAGCGTTAGGAGGTAAAAGTGTTTAGGCTAGATCCATAAGCCCTATTTAGTAAAACAGATTTCCATTAACCTTGACTTTAAGTCTAAAGGAAATCACAATCGTATTCTTGTTTAATTACTTGGATACTTTTAGGCGTCCTGTTAAAGGCAGGGTAGCGCTAGTCTTCACGAAGGGAAGTGGAGCAACTCCTAGGCCTGTAAAGGACGTCAGCTAGGGGAATCAAGTACGTAGGTTTCTGCGGGAGCCAAGAGACGTAGAAGCACATTGGTAGATGAATTTCTTGTAGGGTTAATTCAGTCTCGATACATTCCAGTCTGAAGTCTGAGAGTAGGCTAGCGTCTGTATTCCGTTAATACTGAGGGTGTTCACATCTGGACGAGGTCCCGTGGTTTTTCTGCTGGTTTGCAGTTTCCTCGTTAACAAAATTCTGGTGTCTTGCATTACTTTTCCCTTCCGTATTATATTGTCTCTGATCTATATAATTAAACTAATTGCAAGTTTGTTGATTCATAACCTTTGAGTAAATCCATCTCTCTTGAGATCTACGAGAACTACGTTCTTGTTAGGGTTTGGTTCTCTGAACTATACTTAAGTTGTTGTTTGAATATGATTTGTGAGATCGTTCAAACAACCATAATCAACTAGGTTCACGAATTCAAAAGTTGGTGGTGTATCTCGGTATCCCCTCCTTTTCAGTTGGTATCAGAGCCGGCAAACACCTTGTAAGACGTAACTGTTTGTGTTTGGCGCTTTCGTGAACTATGAACACATATTCTGCGAATGTTCATGTTCCACCAGTCTTTGATGGCACAAACTATATATGGTGGAAATCTGCTATGCGATCGTTTCTACAATCTCGAGACTTTGGCAGTTGGGTCTACATGATTGATGGATACACATCACCTACTCTTGTTGAAGGAGAAGGTGATGCTGCTGTCACTCGCAATAAGAAACCTAGCGAGTATGATGAAAACGACTGGGCAAAAGCAAAAACAGAAGCTGAAGCTTAAGCGCTTAATGCCATCATTCACGCCATAACTCCCGATCTACATTATCATGTGGAAACATGTGAATATGCTAAAGATGCTTGGGATTTTTTGAAAACAGTATACGAAGGAAATACTGCGGAGAAAGAAGCCAGACTTCAAAATCTTATGACTGACTGGGAAAATCTCTGAATGTCTGATGAAGACACCTTTACAGAAGTCGAACACAAACTCTCTGAAATGGTGAAAGCCTCTCTATCATTAGGTAAAACCATCGAAGAAAGAGATATTGTGTGAAAATTTATAAGGTCACTTCCTCCCAGATATGATTCAAAAAAACATGCCATCCAAGAAAAACACGGATATGACATATCAAGAGGTGATTTGGTCTCTAAATTGAAAATCTTTGATTATGAGCATCAAAGTAAGGCCATATCCCTAAAAACTCAAACTCGTGAGACAACTTGTACGAGTAGAAAATCTGCATAGGTTCATAAGACACCATATCCATCAGATCTACTCATACATACATTAATATCAAACGAGATTCAATGGTGCGATGACCATAAGAACAATACCGAAGACTGCAGAACAGTAATTAAAGGTTAAGTGTATAAAGATTTGTATATATTTCAACGTGGTGGTTACATGGATCTCCCTTAGAGAGGAGTTCTAGCTCTAGATCTAGATCTAGTTTTTGGGGAAGAAGATGAGTAAAGGAGAAGGAGGTAGAGAGAGAAAGTAAAAGATCCCCCCTCTCTCCTAGGAGATATTTCCTTTATATAGAGGAAATTTACATGGTAGTTACACAAATGCCCTTATCCTAGCTACTAAGTAATGGAGGTCTTCGGTGCGCCTCGTCTTCAAGTGACTTCGGCTCTTTGTATGTCGGTTTATCAACTTCGGTAGACTTCTTCTTCGGGCTTGGTATATTCTTCGAGGTGAGCTTGGGTAACTACTTCGGAGGGATTGGTGGACCGAGACGGTATCTCCGAACGGTGGTCCATGGCTCGTAGTCTTAGTCTTCGGTTCTCTTCGCGTTCATAAGGCGTTGTCTTACTCTTCTTCTAGGATGGTGACACGTGGCTCATCCGAATTATGCCCCTACAGTTTGCTCCTTTGCTAATGGATGTTTCGAAGATTAATCCATTTACAAATTCTTCTTGTCATAATTGATGGTATGAGACACGTGGACTTGCGAGAATCCTAGAGTGTGCTGACTTGTGTTGTATCCTTCGCTTAGATTCGGTATTTTGACTTGCTTCAACAACTTCGAACTTGTAATATTTACGTCTTTGTTGAGTTGCCGAGGAGGTATGCTTGATTGAGTTGGTAGCGAATAAATTTGATCTGCCTATTTTTTCATGATGGTTTGAGATTTCATTGATCGAATGTGATGCTGAATCCAAGGAACTGGCATTGAGAAGAGGATGAGTAGTCATCGAAGTATGCGGGCTGATCCGAAGGAGATGTCTCGAGGTAACTGTCCATCAAAGTTGGTTTTTGACTGCCGTATTATCGAGAACGGAAATGTGTGCCGTCGAATCGAAGTGTGATCGAGGATGACTTCGTAGTGAGGTCGAGGATGATCTCGGAGTGGCACTCCTGTCATGATTATTCCTTTTAGTTGATTAGTGAACTCCTGATCCTTTTTGGTGTTTCTTTTATCCAATTCGTTGGGTATTGAGGTTATTATTTTTCAAGAAGATTGTTCCGAGGATGTTTCGTCGAGATTGCCAAGATGACTGCTTCGGATTGAAGGAGATAGATGCCATGGATTGACTTTGGCGTTTGCGTAACTGGGCTTCGTCGATGACGAATGGTTATTTCGTGAATCCTAAGTTTTGAGATGACCTTCGTTGGTGCATTTCGATGTAGACAGATGATTTCTTCATATTGTAACTAGCTCGAAAGGTGGTAGCCGAGATGTTGTCGGGGTGTTTCTTTTGTTGTGATATTTTCTTCCTTCGGAATATCTTTTGAGCGAGATGAGTTCTTGGTTTTCCATTGTTGTCGAAGGAACTGAACAGAAGAGTACAATATGTTTTTCGAGTATGAGCACTTGCTCCTACTCTTGCGTGAAGTTCTTAGACGGCTTCTTGGGCTGTTTGGTGTCGTTGTTGTTGGAGAAATGAGCTTTGAAAATTTTTCCACTCGGGATTCCCTTGTATAGTTGCCCCCCTTTTGCTTTCGAAAGTGAAGGAACCGAACTTTTGTAAGCAAAAGGAAATGTTCTGCCGAAGTGTACCTTCCACAAAGCGAAATTGTTGTACGAGGAGATTGGCATCCAATGGCTTTGCCCCTGCATTCTTTGTTTTGCTCCAGCTACTGCTTCGGTGTATTGACTTTTGTGACTCTTCGTTGTGAAACGAAGGATGCCATGCTCCCTTGGTGGATGAAGGTTGCTATCACTTTGCTTTGCTCCTTGGGTTATTTGATGTTGTTTTCTACGAGTGGGTCTTTTAGCGAAGTTCTTGTATGTACAACCATCCTCGAGCGTTTTGAGAGCGAAGTCGATTTTGAAATCATTTCACTAGGTTTTATCGAAGAACCTTTGATGCATGCTCCTGCTTGATGCCTTAATGAATACTTCAAGGTAATATCTTTGTGATTTGTTTGTGCCCCTGTCTTGCATCTTTTTGTGTTTCGATTCATTTGTACTTCGAGCCATCCTGCAAAATATTTCGATTCATCCTGTAATGAAGTTAAGAGTATTGTGAATTCATTCTTTGATAAAGTATTTTTGAATAATTCTTTGAAGAAGTTTTATTTTTCATGACCGAGTCATGTTTTTCCTCGATGCATAGTTTTTGTAGTATGACGTGATCAGGCACGTACTTTCCTTCGATGTATTGCTTGCCTGGTAACTCGTGATCAGGCACAAAGTTTACCTTGCCAACTATAGGCTCCTAAGGTTACTTAGAGTGCAACTTCGGGGCTTACTTCGATGTGGGAGGAAGTAACCAAGCTAGTGGGGGCGTACGGATCACCCTTCCCAAAGGCTTTGAGCTACTCGCGCTGGTTTCAAGCAAAACACTGGCTATCGAGACCATAGGTACCCGTTTTGCCTCAGTACGTTAGGTGGGTATCGAAGATACTAAGTATCCTCCAAGAGAACATGGTGGAGTTCTGATAACCCATTTATCCCAAGTAGAGTAGGAAACTTATGGTGGGTAGCTGCTATGTGTCTCGATAATAAAGTAGCACAATGGGGGAGTGCCGGTCAAAGCTGGAACTTAGACATGGTACTGTTCTCCTATCGCGGCCTGGAGTTCAACTTCTTCTTTTCTTGCTAGCCCCTCCTCAAGGCTGTGCTTGATTTTTGGAGGAGGTCCCTCGGCTGCGTAACTCGCTTGCCATTCCCGTGAATGTAAGCTAATTAACTGCCTCGGGGTTCCATCCACCTCTAAAGGTAGATGTTAATCCCATTTATCGTCCCCTCGACGCCTCAAAAGAGAGGTCGAATGTTAGTGGGTTCAAGTGCGTCTCGGCTTATATAGCTTTGATGCAAAGTACCCACTGCTAACGGGGTGTCTTGTGGGTAGAGGACTGTGCCATATAGATCGTAGGGCCCTTACGACTACATGTACATCAGCTCTGTGCCTGCTATTCGAGGACTTTTTATTTTTTGGCGTTTTTGCCTTGGCGTTAAAGCCTTTTTGTTTTTGGCTTTTTCTGCCTTGGCGTTTCAGCCTTGTTAATGGCGTTTTTTGCCTCGACGTGACAGCCTTTTTGTTTTTGCGACGAAGCACTGGTGAAAATATGGCGTCATGGCCTATTCTCTTTGATGGCGTCAGAGCTTTAGGAGATATGCCTAAGCAAATAGGACTTTGTTGTGGTCGGAGCTCGCTTATCCGAGGTTGATGTAATTGCTGCTTCGAGCTGTCGATGCATGTTGACTGTCCCGATGAGATGCTAGTTGTTAATAAAATACTTTCCTTTGGGTTTGCTTCCTTCAGCGAATTGTATTATTATACTTTGAGGCTACTGATCCATCGAAGTTGAGTTCGTTTCCCAATCGAATTAGTCTTGCCATTATTTGTTGCTACGGAGACGCTACTTCCACGAGATGGACTGGTTATCAGGATCGAAGGTGGGTTGGCGAAGCTGTTTGATCATCAGCTGAACTTGCACTCCGAAGTTATTGATGTTGAGTCTTCGAAGTTTCCTCGAGTGTTTGCTTCGGAGCTTGAAGAGGTGACTGTCGTTGGGGTACCGAAGTTTATTCGCTGTTGTTATACTGCTACTTGATGACGACGTCTCCGAGATTATGTACTTAACTAGTTGTCTCCGAGATAAGCATCGGAGTTGAGTATCGAAGGTGAGTAAACGTAGTCATAAAAGTTGCATCTGATATGGCTTCTGAGATGAGATTGAGATGGCTTCACAGTCGATATCTTCGATATGTTTCTTCGAGGATGATGTTGCCGAAATGAGGCATCAAAGTGGAATTTGGTCCGAGATAGCTGATGTTTTAAAGCATCGAAGTTTTTGCTTCCGAGATGGCAGTGGTTGATTAGTGCTCCGAAGTAGGATTGTTGGTGTCTTTGGATCAAAGTGGAATTTGTTGATGGTGGCTGCGAGCTGTAGTAGCTCCGAGAACAAGGTTGGTTGATATCCCGAGAAAAAAGTTGCTCGATGGTTGAACTTGTTTGTTCCCTCATGCAAAATGCTAATTCAGTGGTGCTTCTTTGAGAGTTAAACTGTATGGGTTATATAAACTGGGTCATCGATGTTAGGTGTATATAACCATCGGAGGTGAGGATCATAATGGTTGAAGCTGCTTCGTGGAGGATAAGCTGTGTAGCCATCGAGGAGTGAATGGATTTGACCGAAGGTGCAGCCGAAGCCATCAAAACTTGAGTTGCTGATGCTGGCGAGTTTCCCGTGTTTTTCTAAGTTTTCCTCGCTGCCATAGCTGAATTCTGATCAACTAGATTGTCTTATTTAGGCGTCATGGCCTGTTTGTTTTTATGGCGTCAAAGCCTTAGGAGATGTGCCTAATCATGTAGGACTTTGCCTCATCGAGGAGGATTTGGAGGTTGTACCAAGCTGTTTGCGATAAGTATAGTTCGCGTATAATATAATAGTGTGTGAAACAGAAGATTGCATAAAGCTAAGGAGATTCGAATGTGACATGATGTGACAAGTATACTTTATACGTGATGTGATATGCTGTATCAAGAGGAAGCTTAGTAATTCTAAGGCATTTAAAAATGCTAATTGATGACTCAAAAATTCTTAACTTTATTATTGTTGCATATTGCTCGATGTTGTATAAACATACTCGATACCCCCACTCCTTCGAGGTAGAAAGAGATGGTTCGATCTTCAAATGTAATTATTGGATGCCCCATCCCTTCAAGGTGGAAGGAGATGGTTCGGTCTCATTTATTTTGGTATGTGCCTTAAAACTTTATAGTTGCATTATTTCACTTAATTCGAAACTATACTCTTTTTCATACTCACGCCCCTCGAGGTGGGAGGGAGCGATTCGATCGATTTTATAAAGAAACTAATATAAGTAGAACTCCTAATTTAGGATATAATCTTAGTTTAAGTAAGACTTTGATATTGATGCCCCTCAAGGTGGGAGGAAGCGAATCAATCAATTTTATTTATTTATTTTTTTTTTTTTAAAAAAACTAGCATGTTGCAAGGAAGAAATTTATGATTTCGTGACTTACATATATAATGGCGTCATGACCTATCGTACGACTTCCTTGAACGTTATTCTAAGCATGTGAGATGTATGCACATTCAGAAACTTTTTAAAGTAGCAAGAGAAGTGTTTAGAAATTCTCCCCCAAGAAGGTTGTCGAGACTATGAGTGCGAGCTTGTATCCGAATTGATTTGAGTTTTGCTCTCGATCCTTGTTTCATTTTTGGTAGCTGACTGCTCTTGACGCCAAGGTCTAAGTTTGTACGTCCTGATCCATGTTTGTATGGGGCCGCTGCAGCGATTTTTTGCTTTGTTCTAGTTTTGAGAAGATTGCTTCGATATTGCTGTCATTGAAATTGCGTATATCGTTCAAGGTTGTGTCCTGGCTCTGGTTTTGTTTGGGCCGAGTCTTTTTCTGAGGTGCTACTTGCTTGCTGTTGACGGACCTGGAAAAAAGAATCTTTCAAAAGAAAGTCACACAATGATTCCCCCAGTCTAGGAGGAGTATATCAGCCTTCTATGGTCCTCCTAAGATGGATGATGCATGCCCATGGATGGGCCACAATGACTACTCCCTTTAGTCCTCCCGGGGCTGATGGTAAGCATTTTCTTAAAAACTGAAATGCTTGACGTAAGAAACAAAGAGAGAAAAAAAAGACTTGCACGTCTTTTCTTCCTTTTCACCTTTTCCATTCATTTCTCTCTGCAGTTTTGTTTGCACCACTTGCACTACTCAACTCAAAGACGTTTCTCTTGTAAAGAGATAAGCAACAGTCTAGTTGCAGTTCACTTTCCCCTTCATGGGTTTTTCTTTTTAAATAGTAGAAATCTTCCAACAGCTTGCATAAATTTTTTTGGGTTTCTTCTATTTTGGCAAAACACTATTCAAAGGTTTGAATAGATCATGCATCATATCATATCAAATTTTCCTCGCTGTCATAAATTTGTGGTGTGCTTTGTGACTTTTGTAGGGTGTGGAACCACCATACCAGACGTTTGATGGTTACATCAAGCTGTGTTCTTGCTCTGAGGTTGTTGTTTCGAGTGTTGAATGTATCCATTGAGATGAGATGAGATGAGATGAGATTATTTTATAGCTGGTGGCCCGAAGGTGAGTCATCGAAGGACTGTTAGTGAAGTTGCTTCGGGGAAGTTACCGTGTTCATCGAGGAGAGAATGGACGCCATCGAAGTCTGTCCGAAGGTGGTG
The DNA here is from genome assembly GCA_023529015.1 of Papaver nudicaule. NCBI lineage: Eukaryota > Viridiplantae > Streptophyta > Magnoliopsida > Ranunculales > Papaveraceae > Papaver > Papaver nudicaule. The sequence continues at coordinate 12,402 of JAJJMA010065919.1, forward strand.
ACCGAAGTTGGTTTCGAGGTTTGATTGAGATAGTATGTCTTCATCGAGCTAGTCGTTGTATCTTTTCCCGAGGGGATTGCTTTTTTATTCTTCGCTGGTTACTCCGAGGTTTGATGTCTTCGGACTAAATAGACACCGAGGTTGGCAGCTGAAGCTTGTCTTTGAGCCATCGAAGCTTCGGAGCTGAGCTGTTGATGTTGGGTCATCGAAGGTGGTTGGGATTTTTGTAGGCTGATCCGAAGTTTGGTTTCATCTTTGGTGTTGAATCAGTCGCCGAGGTTAGGATTATGTTCTCGTATCGAAGTGGACATCGAAGTTGAGCAGACAGTCAACGAAGCTGGATTATTAGAATTGGTGGTTGAGTTACATACGATGTTATCTAAGTAGATTTTTTGCAAGTTCCATTGTGCTTTCCCTGCTTCTGATTCGTCGAATTTGTTATAAAATTGCCGTCGCTGCTAGTAGCTCCGATTTGGCTAAATTTGGTGAAAGATGATGCTCCAGTGCTGCTGGTGTATCAATTTTGCTTCTCCATCGAGTTGATGTCTTCGGTAGTAAGGATGACTTTACTGGTGTGGATTTCCGTCGGTGATGCGAAATAATGGGGGGTTCCGACTGAATTTCTCTGTAATATCCAATCAATTAAGTGATTAATTATGAGCAAAAGGCTTGAACAAGGTTATTTGGTGATTTCAATGTATGAAGAAATACAGAAGAAAACTGCCCCAAATCAAGTTGGATACTGATGCTTAAAAGTATTGCTGTAAAAGCTAAAATGAGTTTACTGGATGAGATTCGTGGATATTAGATTTTTTAATGAAACATTTTTAGATAAAATTTTTTGAGTTTTTATCAATCGATTTTTCTGAAGCAGAGATGCTCATACTGTACGAGTAAACTGTACGAGTAAACTGTACGAGTAAACTGTACGAGTAGAAAATCTGCATAGGTTCATAAGACACCATATCCATCAGATCTACTCATACATACATTAATATCAAACGAGATTCAATGGTGCGTGATGCGTGTCGAAACCGCACAAATATAAATAAGCTCTAAACCTTCACAATATATGATAAAATAATATAGAGGTAAGAACAAGTTCGTTCGCAGGGAGATAATGGTTTGTTATTATAAATGAATCCTTAAGTAACCAAAATGGGGGGGGGGTTTGTTGTTGTTTTGAAACTAAAAGTAAAATAAAGCAAAGCAAATAAATGAAAGCAACGAATAATATGAATATGGAAAAATAATATGAAATCAGGAATAAAGAAATATTGGTTAAGGTTTTCGTCTTCAATTGCTCAACATGCATATGAAATAATATATGAAGTCTCTACTTATTCTATCATCATCAAAAGTCCTAGAATAATTCATCGCAAATATATTCCGCAATTTCCTTAAGTCATCATGCACCATAACGATGTATGCATGAATACTACCTAGAGAATAACTCGACACCATGAGTATCAAGTTCAACTCTCTACGAGCATTAAATTCCATGAAATAGACTAATCAATGCAATGAACCATCATGAATGGTTCATTCAACATAGGCAATATTTTACACATAACTCTCGAAGCTATCACCACCTCAATAATCATGTTGTGCTACTAAGTGAATAGGTAATCGACTATTCCGTATCTCATACCTAATTCTAGCAATGGTTGTAGATACAATTTAACTCAATTGGCCACTTGAATCATAAGGCATCTAAACCTAGTGTAATACATCAATCATACACTCAATCAAACGGTAAAATAGTGACGATAATGATATGAATAAGGTTTTACTTCATAATTAATCAAAAAGCATGTCTTTTGCAATTTAGGACTACATCCTTAACCAATAACAATAAAATTAGCTACTCATAATGTTGTTGAAAGCTAAATAAAATACTAAAGAAGTAAAAGAAATCATCAAAACCCTTTTTAGACAAGTTCCAATCTTTCCCCCAAGCTCCACCTCAAAATCCGTGCCAAAAACCCTTGATTTTGCTCCAAAACCTCTGCCTCGTAAAACGTGCACAGGAGAAAACTCAAAACTTGCCTCTGTGAACAGTAACTCCGTCGTGAACAGTGATACCTTTTCTCCTCTCTCCAACCTTATTTATTCACAACAAAACCTAAACTTATTTCCTAAACCAAACAAAACCCAAATCCGAGCCAGCAAACCGAGCCCAACTCAGACCCAACTCGTCTGAGCCCAACACCAATCAGAACCAGAACCAGCCCAACACAACTGAACCCGATTCAACTTGTCACCGTGTGAACCACACGCTTCAACTCCACACGTGCAAGCCGCATGCTTCAATTTCCGCTCGTGCCAGTGGCACACTCGCCATCCTCCTCTCACACACACAGACCGTACGTGCACCATCTTCTTCTCTTCTGCCGGATTCCGACAGCAACCACAGCAAACCATCGCCATTAGAAGCGGAATCAGATGCACACAATCATTCACAGAAGAAATTGCACTAAACCCAAGTTGCAGAACAAGCCCTTGAGCTCAATTACAGCTCTAATTTTCATTTTCATCCACCATCAACTCCCACAGCAGCACAATCAACCCACCTGTGTTTCTCCACTCATCATCAGCTCAATGAGCTCCAAGCCGTGATCAAAACCAGCACATTCTTACCCATTCTCGTTGTCTGTCTTATCTTCAGATCCTCTGCAATCCCCTTGCCAACAATCTCGCAGACAATGGTCACTGTCTTCACCGGGACGGCACTTTCCTTGTTCTTCCTTGACCTGAACCACAAACACCTCATCTTCTTTGCTTTCCTTCTGATGATTCTCTGCTCTTGAAGCTCTCTGCACCTCAACTCCCTGCTCTGCTTCTCTGCTCCTCTGCTCTCTATTCTTCTCTGCTTATTTGAAACGCACCTAAACCAGATCTGAAGAGTGAACAGAAAATTCTTCTGTTTTATGAAAGGATAAGGGTTACCCCTTAACATTCTGTTGCGGCTGGTAATAACGCGGCGCCTTGAACCCTTGGTGGTGCCCTCATGTGCTTGTCCTTTATGTCAGCCTTGAGTAAACTCTCCTGGGTGCTCTAGTAATCTTCCT
>JAJJMA010065925.1:0-17425 GCA_023529015.1 Papaver nudicaule
CTTCGTCTTCATCAGTCTTCATCTCGATTACCTAAAACTATCCTAGTCTAAGGTTGTAAAGTAAACTTATCAAGGATTGTGTTTTTGTCTCATAAACTTGACAACTGACTTGAGATAGCAACATCAGTGGGTTCAACCTAGCAATGCTCTAACAACAATATCCCATCAAAATTGCGAAAAAAGAGGACAACCAAGGGACGAAGTACCGACGAAGACGCTGAAAAGGAGGGGATACCGAGATACACCACCAACTTTTAGTTTTCGTGAACCTAGTTGATTACTGTTGTTTGAACGATCTCACAAATCAATATTCAAACAACAACCTGAGTATAGTTCAGAGAACCGAACCCTAACAAGAACGTGGTTCTTGTAGATCTTAATAGAGATGGATTCACCCAAAGGTTATGAATCAACAAACTTGCAATTACTTCAATTATATAGATCAGAGACAATATAATGCGGAAGGGAAAAGTAATGCAAGACACCAGAATTTTGTTAACGAGGAAACTGCAAACCTAGCAGAAAAACCCCGGGACCTTGTCCAGATGTGAACACCCTCAGTATTAACCGAATACAGACGCTAGCCTACTCCCAGACTTCGGACTGGAATGTATCGAGACTGAATTTGCCCTACAAGCAACTCAGCTACCAATGTGCTCCTACGTCTCTTGGCTCTCGCAGAAACCTACGTACTTGATTCCCCTAGCTGACGTCCTTTACAGGCCTAGGAGTGGCTCCACTTCCCTTCGTGTAGACTAGCGCTACCCTGCCTCTAACAGGACGCCTAAAAGTATCCAAGTAATTAAACAAGAATACGATTGTGATTTCCTTTAGACTTAAATTCAAGGTTAATGGAAATCTGATATGTTGAATAAGGCTTATTGATCTAGACTAAACAACTTTACCTCTTAATGTTTGACGAACTTAGTATGAAACCTAGTTCGTGAATATACGTTAAGGAACTTCTAGGGTTTACGATACAAGATCTACCTTACGAAGTTTTTATCAAATCTTGGTCGTGATAAGATTGAAAATATTCAATCGACCCAAGATACAGGATCATGGATTTTACTTCCGACCTGTGCTTCACGATCTTCAAGTGAAGTCTTTCAATTATCGTAGTCCAAAAGGACTTCGAGATGACGACCAACCTTTATGCAAGGATACACAAATGTGTAGAGGATTGAGATTGTATCTTGCAGAAGGTCATCTATTTATAGTGATCACCAAGGGAGGTTTTGCTTAAAGTTTAAGCAACCTTGAGTAGGGCTTAAGAAAGTTCCAGAACTAAGAAGGTCCATAGCTTGAATACTAGTTCTCAATCTTCTATCAACTTTGGATTAGGCCAATAGTTAAAGAAGACTCAACCTTGACTTAAAGGTTTGCGACTTCTGGTCCAAATCATGTTTGAACATCGCTTGCGAATTCTGGTCCAAATACTTGTTTGAACATCGCTTGGATTAAGTAGTTGAATTCCATAGGCCAAGTAATGACGAGTCCGAGAACTAATCATGCCTAGACCGAAAACTTCAAGATAAGAAAGTTGGAAGGTTTCTCATGGATTATATGTACGCGTTCATAGAGCAGTCAAATAGAGTTCAGGAGAATTCAGGAGAATCCGTGAACTTGTATGTACGCGTTCATGAACGCGTTCATACAGACTTTGCTCGTTCTCTGAAATGCCATATAAAACACATGTACGCGTTCACCGTTGAGGTCATTTTCAAGAGACAATTCAACATACTCTACCTATACATAATATCACGGATGTGACAAATGCAAAGGCGAAGAATCCTAGAGTACCTTCGTATCATATAAACAACATCATAGACTATTGATATGATAAAAATGGTAAATACGATACGGAAAGGAAAAACCTTTCTAACCTTTAGCGAGGACGTTATGATTTATCAAGTAGTAAGCTTTGGTCTTCGTCTTCATCAGTCTTCGTCTCGATTACCTAAAACTATCATAGTCCGAGGTTGTAGAGTAAACTTATCCAGGATTGTGTTTTTGTCTCATAAACTTGACAACTGACTTGAGATAGAAATATCAGTGGGTTCAACCGAGCAATGCTCTAACAGACGCACCTACAACCAAGGGACGAAGCACTGACGAAGACGCATCTACAACCAAGGGACGAAGCACCGACGGAGACGCAGCTACAACCAAGGGACGAAGCACCAACGAAGACATAAAAACCGCCAAGGGATGAGGCACCACTAAAGACAAAGACACAAGTCAGATAGCGCAACATCAGCAATCATAAAAACACGATTCAACCCTGGGAAAACAAGAACACAGCCCAAGACTAAGAAAAGTACTCAACATGGTACCAACAAAAAGAAAAAAAAGAGACAGGGGCAACTACAACCAAAATAAGAAAAGGTTGCCCAACACTCGTCAGAAGAAAGAGTCACGCCCTTGGAACATGACGTTAAAGTAAAGAACAAGGAGAAAGCGAGAAGCAAATCAACAACTAAGAAACCAGATGAAGATACGCAGGGCGACAACCAAGAAATGAATATCACGACAAGGCCAAGCAAAAGGGAAACGATACTCCGGCAGTCAAAATTATCACAAGCTAACCAGGCAAGAGGCAACAAATCTACCAGTACAGCAGGGATACATTCCAAGAAAACCACAAAAGAATCAACTACGATGGAGCCTACATAGCCAAAATCAGATACCCGAAGGACCGCACTGACTTACGACAACGGACACATGTTACACAGAAGAGACGGATTGTGACACCCACGACAGCATAGGGTTCTACCTTGCAGGGAGGATCCTTGCCTCCCGGTACCTCCAGCAAGTCGCTCCCGAAGGCAGGGAGGGGCAAACACTACAACAACAACACCGGAGAAGGACTCCTGAGGCAAACTCAGTCCATACAAAAGATCTATACAATGACAACACCGAAGGAGCAAGAACTCGAACGACATCAAAGAAATGAACAACTGCCATTCAACGACCCAGAAGACACATAGGCGACGAAGACCTTCTCAACAAGGAAAGGTGACCAACATCGACAACGAAAACTCAGAAGTCTTATATTCCCCAATGAAGGATGCTACGATAACCGGATGATGAATAAAATTGGGATTATAAAAGTTATTTCAAAAGTAACAGCGACGTAAGCGCAACAGAACAATTACCAGCAGCCTAAGCGCAACAGAACAATTGCCATGACAGGAGCATACATGCTGATCATAGGTTATCTCTAGGATCCTCATTAATATGTATGAGGCGAAACGTAAGAATCCCAATGATAGAGATACTCACACGTCGCCTCTAGCGGGAAAGTCTATTTCTCGGGTTAATGTCCTTAATCATTCCCTAGCCAAGGATGGTTGGAAGATAATGCTTAACCCAAGAAGGTTGAACTGCCTGAAATAGAAGTTAACGAGGTTCCCAATTACAGTAGACACACCTACTGATACGAAGACGGTAGACACACCTATTGTTATGAAGACGGTAGACACACTTACTGATATGAAGACAGTAGACACACCTACTGGTATGAAGACGGTAGACACACCTACTGATACGAAGACGGTAGACACACCTACTGATACGAAGACAGTAGACACACCTACTGGTACAAAGACGGTAGACATACCTACCGACACGAAGAAGATAGATATACCCACCGACGAAAGAAAACTAGAGCGCACCTGCTAAAACAGACGACAACAAGAGGACGACGAACATACATCTCATAACACTCCGGCGCCTAGAATAGCGAGGTCTAAAATACGCATACATTCCCAACTGGAAGAAGGATAAAATGAGCCATGAAACAGGTTTTCTTGAAGGATTATTTAAAATAAACCTCAAAAAAAGGGGCAAACTGTTAATACATAAATATCACTGGTCCTAAAAGCCTCGACCAGAAGCAAGGAGGCATGGCAGATAAGGGGAAGCGAAGTATAAAGTCACCCCGAAGTACACCACTACGGTAACCAAAAGAACAACGAAAGGCGCCATCGACTCAAAGCACGTTCTAAGCGGTCACATCAACACTTTATAGGGTTACAGAAGACTAAGGGCATGCGTCAATACACGACTGGACCAGACAGCGGTATAAAGCAGCCTAATGGATAAGAATTTGGACATCAAGAACATCAAGGGGTCTGCATAGTAAAGATATACACCAAATGAGAGGTGTCAACACTGGAATAGATAATAAGGGCGGCGCGCAGAGACCAGCTGTCGACGAAGACCATCAAACAACATAAGAAACTAAGTGTAACAAAGAGAAGTTACTTCCAAAACTCGCTATAAATACCCCTCCTCGCCATGAAAGGAGAGGTCGACAAAATTACAAGGGGAGATACTATAGTAAAAAATCCTTCTGGGATCAGGAGATTAGATTACTTTGTATAACCCCCATACTGTATTGAATCGATCTAGATAACACTCAGAAAAAGCTTTATTGATTCGACATTAATAGATTATATCACTGTGATTTCGTTATATGTTCGGGGAAGTGAAGAGTTTTAGCGTGGATCCACCGTGTTAAGTTCATCTTTAGTATTATACTCTGTTTTGGGTTTCTGATGAGTTCCATAAATTCGTTGTTCCACTCATTGGATACGAACATGGATGAGGAGCCTAGATAAAACTTAGTATTTTAACCTTAATAATCTGAAAGTCTTATGTTAGTATGATATGGGAAAATTAGTATCAACATCATCCAACAGATTTTCTTCTCCGGTAGTGAGCAATGGTATAATATTCTGAATTTGCAACTTCTTGTCATGATATCTACCTCCCAACCTTTTGGTTATAAATCTTGCAAATCCATTGTGATAATATGCTTTTCCCGGGTCACACTATTTCTTAGAAGACTATGCAAACGTTACAGCAGACGAACTAGGCGATGGAGATACATTCATGGCGGAATCATGGGAGCACAAAATTCATATTATTAGTTTCTTCATCACCATGGCTTCGTAACACTTCATATAAGCCTTGGTTTTGATCGAACGAGTAATGGCGCGTCGAAGAAAATCATAATTTTTCTTCTTTCATTAATTTTCGTCATCAGAAATTCCAGTTATGGGTCTCGTTACCAGAACCGCTGTAAAATCCTCATAATTAGTTCTATTAGAGCATGGCTCGGTCAACCTCACTAAGTGTTGGTATGTCAAGCCTAGTTTTCAAATTTAGTGATCAAAACTCGACTGCTTGAAACACACATTAGGTAAAGACTTCATTAAGTTAGCTTTAGGTTGCGAAGGATGTTGGAGGGATTTAGCTACATAAAGAGTCGAAGAAGAACGAGGAGTAAACGAGGATATTCAGCTTCGCATTCAAGAGGTTAGTGAATCTAAATAACGCGATTCCATTATCTTTTACACTTTTGCTACAAGAAAACATAACTTAATGCTTGAGATTTATGTTATGACTTGATGATCACTTGTGATCAATGTGTATTAAGAGATAACTCCACGATATCGCTTGCGGTATTGTTGTTGTAGTTATGACATTCTGTATTGCTTAGAGCTTTCTTTTCTTCTCCGTCTCAAAGTGATATAAGGTTTTTCCTAAAACCTACGAGTTGGATAATAGCAGTTTATGATGTTGTCTCTGTAGTATTACGAGATTAAATCTGTCTTAGTATTGTGTCTCGACTTACCTTGTCTGACTCTGTCGAATTTATTAGTACGTATCTGTATGTGCTAAAGTAATCGAGATCGTGACTCACACTTATGTTGTGTAGACTCGACGTACTTCTTTTCTGAGTTCGAATAGTATATTGTTGCTTGTCTCTGATTTCTAGAGTTCGAAATCATGCATTTGATTTTCGACATATGAACATCTAGAATGCCATATCACTTTTATATTTCAAAACCAAATTCATTTTTCTTATCTTATGGACTTTAGAGTTCGAAACCTTAATGTAGGTTTTGGTAAAACTGACTTTAATTTCAGAAACCTTAATTTGGTTTGGGTCCATGAGCTATTGAGTCCGAAACTTAAATCTAAGCTTTGACCATTAAGAAAACTTGAGTTCGAAAATATGTTTGTTGGCTAACAGTGACTTGAGAATCAAGACCAATGAGTCTTGACCATGTGAGTTCTAACAGGTCTATAATAAAGACTCTGAGGTTTCCTGAAGGTTTATGTGAACCGGGAAATATAGCATGTGCGTCAAGGATAAAAAGGTGTGATGCTGAAACGTCTCTTGACCACATGGACTCTCAAGTTCGACACCAAACATTTGTTATGAATATAATATGTGTTTCTTGTTTCGAAACCTTAATCCGGTTTTGTTAAAACAAAATCTAAAGTTCGAAATCAAACTTTGATTTCGCTATATGGAATCTAGATTTGGGAACCTTAAATTGGTTTCAATCATATAAGAACTCTAGGATCCGTAACCTAACTTTGGTTTCTGCTAAACAAAATTTAGATTTAGAAACCTAAATACTGGTTATCTCATAAAGCGTATTTCGAAATTCAAACTCTATCATTTTGATATGTCTTCAACGAATTAAAGAGTTTGATATTCTCAGTATGAAGTTTGAATTTATTCATCTTCAATGTACAACTAAGTTGGTTTGAGTCATCATCAGAAATATGGTTTGTCGCTCTAGTTAGTTGACACATGATTTTTGATCAATACTGTAAGTGATTAGATCGTCGTATTTATACACTACATAATCAAACACTCAACTGAATATTCTTTTGGTGTTTGATGTGAATTCTCGGATATCATTAAAGTGATTATCTACATTAGAATCGTGAAATTCATGAGGAACAACATTTGCTATTACTCGGAGAATCATACACGACATTTTCCATGGTATATCTATATTATATGAGTCGGAATATCCTTGAAGCTATGTATTCACTTAAGCTTAACACACAAGGCTTGTCCATGTCTGCGATGGCATATTTGTACGAAACGTTAGCCACATTGGACCTGATCCCACTTCCACCTAAGGATCGATCTGGTCAGTCCAGTACTGCCTAAGAAGTAATGTCGACATTATCAAAGCTGATGACGACATTTGGAAGTAATAATACAGTAAGATGATTTTCAAATCCAATGACATGGATTTCGAATTGACCTCTATCCCAGGGAGTATATTTGGTAAGCACCATATTTCGAATTCATGAAATATCCAAATATATCTTATTGAGTATTATTTGCTGTGAATGCTTTTGGCTAAACATTTAATGGAATATCTTTTATTAAATGTAAATGCTAAAATACTAGATCTCATTAAATGATATGAGTCTATGTGAGGAATTTCGGAATTAATATGTAAATGTGCTTTAATGTATTTCTGAAATTATGTTAGCCTCATTTCAAAGCTAAGCCTTGGTCATATAAATAGGAGTGGTATTCCTCCTGAAAGCTTTGTCCCTCTACCAAGTTTCATTATTCGGAAAAGTAAGCTTGTGATACCCGATATTCCTTTCGGTACCTTTGAGTTTTTGCTCTCGGTCTGGATTAGTGTTAAAGTCTTTTCTTAGGGATCGAGAAGCCTAGAAGTACCTCTTTAGGGAAACTAGTTTATGTTACTAGTCTTCTTTGTATTGTACTTGTGTTCTGTTCTATCACGTCTATCAAAGTCTTACGATCTTGTTTATTCTAAGTTCCTTCTCCTCTGATATAAAGCCACTCAAGATCGTAGTGATTAGAACATCTCTTTATCTATTGACCTGGATTTTTCAGCAAGTCTCTTTTGGTTTGTGTGCCTAACTAATAGATATTGAGTGGAATCAAGATCGTTATTTTGGATTTTTGTTTTGCAGGTACTTTGTTCTTCAAGGTCATATCATATTCTACGCATCCATTATTGCTTGATTCCAACTGAGACGACAAGGTTGCTTTTTCGGGAGTTTTGGTTTCAAAACCTTGTTTGATATCTCGAGGATTTTATCAACCAAGTAAACTTAAAAAGCCTCGCTCTTGGTGTAAAACGACTTCGGTGAAATGCCTGTTAAGTTACCAAGTATATCATCTAGTGGTCAGACCTGCCAATATTTGGTTGTTGTCCATAAGGTTGTAGTCGTCCGATTGGAGGTCGGGTAGCGATAGTCTTCGCGAAGGACTGTGGAGCAACTCTTAAGGAAGGCATTAAAGGACGTATGTTTCTTTAAGGGAGTACATGTGCGTGATCACCTTGATGTGGTTGGAGGCGCAGGAATACTGAGGGGAAATCTTTGTGGCTAATAGTCATATTAGGACCAAATTGTTTACACCAACTAGTCTGAAGTCTGAGAGTAGGTGTGTTGGCGGTTTAATTCTTAAGAGAATTCAAACTGGACTAGGTCCCAAGGTTTTTCTACGAGTTTGTAGTTTCCTCGTTAACAAAATTCTTGTGTGTACTTTACTTTATTTCCGCAATATATTTGACTTGTCATTTATAATTAAAGTATCATACTTGGTTGTTGACATTGTGTTTCATTATCTTGTATTGATTCCCGTTGTGTGATTCAATCAGTTACGAAAGAGATCTTGTTCTTGAGTTTTTGATTACAGGAACCGTTCAAGGTTTGACTTATAGGTTGCATAAAATAAAAGATTGATGGTGTACTCGGTACCCTCGTATTTTCAAGTTTAATGAACATGGTTGAACACAATACTTGAAGCTAAAACAATTAGTTATCCTTTGAAAAATATAATCACCCAGAGCTTGCTAGGTTGGACAAAGTCGCAACTTTGATCTTACTCCGTCATCAGAAATTTCAGCTACAGGTTTTGTTACGAGAATCACCGTATAATCTTCATGCAAGTTTGGATTAAGGCGTGCGACCTCTAATTATTTACATAATTCAATAAGCTAACTTTTGGAATAAGATTTACTCAATCCCAAATTCATTTGGTCATCCAAATAGGTCCAATACCGTAAATTCAGGAACGTTACAAACAGTTTTCAGTTTGCGCAAGCTTCAGTATTTTCTTTGTGTCTCTTAAACGGATAACTGGATCGAGATGAAATTTAAGTCTGTTGTAGTAGACATCCAGGGACATCTTTTGGCATAAACCATGGGTCTAAATTACTCTCCAATTGCAAACGGCTTCAATTCTCGCGGAGCAAAGCGCACATCAACTTTTTGATGTGATCATAAAAACGCCTTGTCTTGTCTTGAATCACATATTCGACTGATATAAACCCAAGAATGATTTTTTTGACATGTGGATTTTCCTATAATCTAATTCTAGGCTGGGAAATAATTTTTATCTCGTCATGGCGGGGTTAATGCTAGAGTGGAAGGTTTAAGTGAGGATAGTGCTAGCGGGTAAAGGAGTGGCGGTGGCGCTAACGGTTGGAGGAGAGATGACAGCCCTGCCAGTTGGTTGGAAGAGAGATGGCAGCTCTGCCGACAACATTTGAAGTAAAAAAAAAAAAAATCTTTTGTTAATGGGGATTACAAATACAATTTCTAATGGAACCACCATGATATCATCACCCTCCTTTAAAAACTTTCTTAGTATTTACGTGGAGAAGTTTGGAAATAGTTAGGTACCTGGCTATGAAAATTTTGACCCGCCCAGAGGGCTAGAGCTGCCATAGAGAGTTTGTTGGCGTCGCCGTTGCTTTGAATTCTGTCTGAAAACCTTTGTTTGCGCGTTGTTCACTCTGGAGGCTGTAGAATCTTCATACGATCTCTGATTTCGACGTTTGACCCCAATGTTCGAAGAGGAAAAACTCATCTTGCATTTACATGGGAAATTTTTTGACTCCAAGTTGATGTCGCTGTTGAAAAACACATATAATGGCTGCCCTCATCGGAAACCCTAGAATTTTCAGATTTTGTACACTTTAGCGTAATGACCATTGCTCTTCAGTGGTAACTTGATACGATGCAACCTTTTAGTATGTTGTGGTAGACACAGAGAGGAACATATGTTATGTAGAAAGTTTTGATCCATTCATCACTCATTGGCACGTTTTTCCACTTTGGTGGATTGAAGTATGTAACACTACATTTGTTGACCTTTCAGGGATATTCTGCAAGGACCTTAGTATATGCATTTCCAAAACCGATATGATGAGTGTGTCGCTGGATCCCGGGTAATAAAATTTGGAGTGGCCCTTCTTGTTGAACATAGTCTGCTACGGAAGATGATCGTGCCTGCCTTGCTGCTAGTGATAACTTAAGAGGAGCACATTGTTAAGCTTTACTTGAAAGATGAAATTTGGCAGCGTCGCTGATCATCACGATCAGAAAACTTCCTAGATATCCCCTAGACATTTTGTAGGTTTTTTTAGTATCAAGTACCCATGTCCATCTCACTTGGGATCTTTCGCCTAACAAAATTATCCATATTTCTGCTACGAATATTAGAGCTGCCCTTTATCATTGCTGATATACTAGGGTTGTTGTTGGTGCTGTATTTTCTTGTGGTTGATTTGTGCTACAACTCGGAACCCGTGTCGAAAGCGATGTCAGCGGTGAATGCTTGAACTAAAAAGCCTCCTGATTACACCGTTTCTCTTGGTTTCTTCACAGGTAACGCTGACGATGGGTTACATTTGATATTATTACTTGTTGACGAGGTGCCCGCTAACTCAGCTATCACGAGCTTCTTCATTCCTGTGAAGAAGCCTGGTTCTTCCCAATAATACATAGCATGTAACGTTGCGCTTTGACTATACATGTGATTTGAAGCTTTCATCACAAATTTTCCAATATCAAAAGTATTTGGTTTCCTTAGTCTGGGAAAATGAACCAACGTTTCTCTCATCTTTGTTACAACATGGGAGGCAGATACGTCTTCATTGTTCTTCAGGGTTTGCAACGTTACATGGATCTGTTCGAGATACTCCTTGCTGCAGCCAGATACCAGGTGGGTAAGGATAATGTTTTCCTTATCTTCGCTTTGCATAGCCGGCACCACTGTTGATTGGCCTAAAATACTTTGCAGGCTCGATAACCCATTCATATTGGGTGTCAAGAGCTGAATCTGCCTTTGTTGTGAGTTCTGGTTCCCATGAAGGAGGTTGCAATGCTTCTGTTGGCGCTCCACTTTTTTGGATCCAAGGTCTTCCTAGTACCATATGATAGTCTGGATCTTCTCTGATAATGTAGAACTTGGTTTCAACTTGTGTAGTCCCTATATGCAACACAAGTGTAACACAACCGTATGCCTCTCGCGATTTTTCTCCGGAGTCTCTGATCGTCGTGGAGAAGTATGTTGCCTTGTTTTGCGAGATGCCAGTAGCCTTCAGAGTTCCGATGGAAATTATGTTAACAGCATCGCCCGCATCGACCAATGTTCTCCTAAATCAGGTACCTTCGAGATGTGCCATGGTGAGTAGTCCCCAATCCTTTCCTGAGGCCGTGTCTTGTTTGAAGGTCATGCGTTGTGCCTCTGTCTCCTCAACGAATGAGATACGCCTTCCAGAAACGACATGGTTAAGAGCGGTGAAGATATCGTTTTGTTGTTCCTTAGATAAGTACAGAGTATCACAAAAATCTATCATCAAGGATTCAAATTTCTGGTTCACTGTCTCAACGGGGATAATGAAACTCCTGAAGGGTAAGGGATCCTTGTGAACACCTTCAGCTCCCAACTGCAATTCCCCGATTCAACTTTCTCTTGCAATATACGCTTCACAGCGAAACATTCACTTGTAGGGTGTGATACTCTTCTATGAAACATGCAATTTGGAGTTTTCCATATCTCGTTCAGTTGACAGAGTCTTGACAAAAGGTAATTTAACAACACTGTCTTGTATCCATGTTTCTCAGTAGCTCGATCACTTCTTCCATAAGCAAAGGGAAATCATGAATAAATGGGTATTCTTTTGATTGTTGTTGCCTCTGAGCCATTTCCGGTGCATTCGCTTGTATTGGGTCCATCCTACGTTGTACAGTTTATGTTGAGGGAGATGTTGGGGTTAACGCACAAGTGGAACGTTTGAACTGAGGATTTTTCGTGGCCACACCTTTCCTTTTGTTTCCTTTACTGACAGCACCAACTAAGGGCGATACTCTGTTTTGTTTGTTAAAGAAGCGACGAGTGACTCGGCTGTCGCGGGCATCTTCATTCATATCAGGAGGCTTAGCCCTCTCCAACAAGGCTGGTGCGGTCGTGGCTGATCTCTTTGCACCTTCATGTAATTCTGAAAAGGTTTGGAAACGTAAATTTTCCAATAGGGATCGGTACACTGGTATTATTCAATTGATGCAGAGCTCCACCAATTGTGACTCAATCACATTGGGGTCATGACAGTCGAGCGCCTGTGTCCTGAATCCCTTCACGTAATCATTGGGTTGTTCATTATTTTGCTGAAACATGCGCCCTAAAGCTGATAGTCTGATATGCTCGGATACGATATTTCTTATAGAAAACACTGACCATTTCATCCCAGCCAGCTATGCTCCCAGATGCGATGTTGTTATACCAAGCGTAGGCCCTTCTGGTCAGAGATTTGGAAAATTCCCTAAGGCGTAGGGCGTGATTATACTCATGTTCCCATAACGACTCTAGAAAGCGAGAGATGTGTTCACGAGCATTACCAGTTCCATCGTATAATGAAACCGTTTGTGAGGTATAACCCTGTGGTGAGGGATCTTTTGTACTTCAAGGGAATATGGGGGTTGGTGTTGGGAACAGGTGACGCCGCTTCCTTTCCACTACTCTGCAGTATATTTTTGAGATCTTCAACCGTGACGTAGTAGGTGGTTGGTTCTTCTCCTGAATCCCACTCTCATCATCGTCTAGAATTTGGATCCTAGAAGTGTTGGTAGTCTTTGGAGTTGTTAGGGCATTGTCCGGTCAAACCCAAGAGCGTTGGTATTTCAAGCTGGTTGTCAGTTTTAGATGTCAAAACTCAATCTTGATTTAGCCTACTAAAGTTTAGATTTCGGAATTGGGATATAGACAAAGTAGTAGAGACCTTGAAGACGAAGACTGTGAAGACAAAGAAGACATCAATTATTCTTCATCGACAAAAGGTTAGTAGGAGTTATGACTATTATGGAAATTCTTCTATTCTACTTATTCTATCTTTTGAAATAGTCGGCTACTTTAGTAGAGATACTAATAACGATTGAGATCGTGTTCTTGTCTACATGACCATGTGTTATGTTGGTATTTGTTCTCACGAATATTAAGTTTACAAGAATGCATGAGATACATTCGATACCATTTGTCCATTGCAATAGTTTGCTTGCAAATCACTTGTTGGATATGGGTGAATCTAAAGGAGTACTCTTGAGAAAGAGTCCAGTGGATTATAGTTGAGGGCGTATAACACGTCTAAGTACTGGTCCAGCCCAGAACTTCCAGCGGATCCAGTTAAACCCTAATTTTGAATTAAGGCGGTTCACGAACCGGTTCGTGAACAGTGACTTGGGATTTTCTCCTGAGTTTCAATGCATCAATTTGTACACGTACATGTACGTGAACCACAGATTCGATGTATCTGGCCGGAATTCAGAAGGACGGTTTACGAACCGTCCAAGGTGAATATTCTCTGGGAGTTTCACACGGGTTAAACTCTGACTCCTTTATCTCTTAGTTGGACTTGTTTATCACAAAATATCTTATGTGGTCCATCTAACGAATCTCAATGAGTCAATAAGACAAAGATTATCTCTGGTCTGTTGGATTTCTATCTTGAAGTGTTTTTGAGCTAACAAAACACTTGGCAGATAAATGTTTAATGAATTCCAATTGAGATAAATCTCTGTTTACTTGGTTTTCAAGTTAGGGTTTCCTAAACTTGTAGGACAAGTAACTAGTTGCTTTATTCCTAAGCAATGAGTGTTATAAATAGAGGGTTAAGGGACGAAAAACCGCAAGCATCAAGCATACGTGAGATTTCTCTGTGGAATTGACCGTAAAATCTTTTCACTTTGGTGAATGCTTGTTGTGGTATAGTCATCCTCTATTAGGTAGCAGTTCCTCTGTGGGAATTACCTAACGACTATAAAGACTTCTCTTGAGAGTTGGGAAGCACAGGTAGATAACGTACCTCTGTGGTTGTTATCAGATTTACCTGTAACCTCAGTAACCTAATTACGTTCTTGTCTATTCCATAGTCCTTTTCTTCTGCTAAAAGGCTATTCAAGAACTGGTTAAGTTACGTAAAGGTTGAAAGGAAGCAACGCACGGATGCACTCGGTGTTGTAAGACCTAGTTAGCTCCAGTTGTATAAGTTTCTTAAGTGATTCTTCGTTTACAATTGAGGTAGAGACAAGTTGGGCATAGTTTACTCGGTTTACTTGTCAGCCCCCGCTTGTAAGTAGATTTCCGTATGACCTGGAGAAATCCGAAGGAAGTCACTTTGTGTATGTCAAACTGATAGATGACAGTTCAAACATACAGTTGATAATTGAGGTTGCAAAGCCGGAATTATTGACACAAGCCTTTAACATCGGTTAAAGCAACTCCTAGGCCTGTAAAGGACGTCAGCTGGGGGAATCAAGTGCGTCGATCTGTGGGGGATCTAGAGACGTAAGGAGTGCGACAGTAGCCAATTTTCTTGGAGGGCTTAAGTTGGTCTCTGCTACATCCCAGACCGAAGTCTTATAGTAGGCTAGTGTTTGTAGACAATTTGTACTGTGCGGTGTTCATTCTAGACGAGGTCCCGAGGTTTTTCTACAAGTTGTAGTTTCCTCGTTAAAAAAATCTCTGGTGTCTTGTGTGCTTTACTTTTCACATTATATTCTCTAATTATATAATTAAAGAAAACACAAGAAGTACGTTATTAATAACCCGATCGTTGTCCCCAATCCATCCATTGGATTTACCAAGACCTTGTCTTGTGTGGGACTAATCCCTTGAGATCCAAACTCAGGTTATACAGATTTGGATATTGATTTTTGAGATCGTCCTGATCTGACCATAAGACTCACGAGCCCAAACGAAAAGTTGGTAGTATTTTGGTACCCCTGCTTTTTCAGAAGTGTTCTTGACTTGTTGTTCCGGCGAAATCTACGAAGCCAGGGTCTTGAGAAAATTGAGTACTTCCATCTGGGTATCAACCATCTTAATGTGGCTTTCAGCAATGAAATTATGTCTCTTCGCTAATTCTTCTAAAGTTATTTCCTTCAACGGCTCATTTCCTTTGTCTTGGGCGGATTTGGCAGGAGGACTATCATCGGGTGTAACAGCGGTGCTTGGTGTGACGGGATTTTTAGGTGTATTGAGTGGTGTTGGAGAAGCGGGGGCGACCGGGGTAATGAGAGTTGCGCTAGTGGTGGCGCGCTACCATCTTCGGATTAAAGGTTTGGGTTTCTGGTATCTGATCATGACCTAAGCTCAACCATCTTGAATGAAATGAAGTTTTATGAAACCGAGAAATTGATCGCCAACTGTTGTTGCCAACTGTTTTAGGGTGAAAAACAATGTACTACAAAAGGGTACTTTTAGTTCGAGAAATCAAAATCGAACAATTCTAGCCTAAGCCATGACAATGGCCGTTCCAGACCTGCTTCGTTCACAGATAAGGAGATAGGGTTGGTCTTAGAGAGGGAAACAGAGAAAGAATGAGATCAGGTACTTCTGGATGAGATATGGTATTGTGTGTGTGCTCTGAACTACTCAGAGAATTGAACTTATAGTTGATAATTTGGGTTTCTCTAAGGTTTGCAAGGATTTCAAGTAATTTACTCGATTACTGTATTCTTATCCTTGAAGTTGATAGCATATATTTATAGTTGTTCGGAATTACACTGATCTATTGTTAGTTGTGGAGGAAATGGTAAAGTGGAGATAGTGGGGATCATGGGGTTACTTCCGTAGGAATAGCCTAACCGCATGTCACGCACACTATCCATTACGCCAACGTTTCCCACAAGCATAACTTCTTTCTAAGTGGGTGTCACACCACAACTGTCGTAGACCGCCAGACCGAAACCTTAATATATATCCCCCTATTTGTGACACATCTTGACATCTCATGTGAATTTAAGAATATTTCTTAATTATGATTCGTTGAATCAGGTTAAGTTAATTTGTATCGAATTTATGTTAGTGTTGATGGTGATTTTTGGCGAGGAGGTTGCAAGAGTAATTTCGCACCAATTTCTGGCATCTCGGCGTCGTCAGGTGAATAACTCAAGGCAAGGTATGAATTTATTTATGGTAGGGATAAGAGAGTTGGTTGTTATGGCCCTAGGCTACACGGCCACTGGCCTACACACATCCTAATCTTGCTCACATCCAAACCTGGCTTGCGTCCTAGCCTTGCTTGCACACTAGCATACTCACGTCCCTAGCTTGCTCGCATCCCATCCTAGCCCTTATATGCATGCGTCCCTTGTATCCAAACGCCCCTTGCATGCACGCGCCCCTCGTATTCACGCGCCCCTCGCATTCACGCGCCCCTTGCATGCATGCGTCATGCAGCCCTTGCGTCCTAACCCTACACGCATCACAGCCGTGATATTAGGGTTTGTGCTATTAGGCAGCCCTAGTTTGCTCACGTCCCCAACCTTACTCACATACAAGCCTCGCTCGCATACGAGGCTTGCTCGCGTACGAGCCTTGCTCGCATACAAGGCCTGCTCACTTACGAGGCCTGCTCGCATACAAGCCTTGCTCGTATACAAACCTTGCTCGCAATTCTTGTAGACCCCACTTTTATCACACGCCATAGCTTGAGGGTCCCATCTTAATCTTTGAGATACCTCTACTTATGGGCCTCACTGATCCAAGTCCTAGATGGCTATGGTCTTTGTTGAATCCATGATATTCTAGTTTCCTAAATCTGACAGATTACGAATTACTCCAAAGAACGATTGACACGGGCTAATCCGTGAGGATTCAGGAGAAACTTCCTTCATGAAAGTTGTTCATCAGAGAGTTTCCCATGGCATAATAAAATTTCGTAGTTTTGGAAAATATAGGCTGGCCTGGGTGATTTTTAGAGTAAGTGACGTGCAAACTGTCTAGAAATCTGAATATGACGTAATGTTATGGTTCATCCCTATACATCCTATAGCCTACTTCCTAATAAGATTATTATGCTATGTAATATAGCTTATTATTATTCATGTGTCCTATCTTTAGGCCTTGAATTTGTTAGGACATTGTCCGGTCAAACCCACTAGTGTTGGTATGTCAAGCTAGTTGTCAGTTTTAGGTGTCAAAACTCAATTCTTGATTTAGCCTACTAGAGTTTAGATTTCGGAATTGGGATATAGACAAAGTAGTAAAGACCTTGAAGACGAAGACTGTGAAGACAAAAAAGACATCAATTATTCTTCATCGACAAAAGGTTAGTAGGAGTTATGACTTTTATGGAAATTCTTTTATTCTACTTTCTCTATTCTTTCGAAATATAGTCGACTACTTTAGTAGTGATAATATCGATTGAGATCGTATTCTTGTCTAACGTGGCCTTGTGTCATGACCAGTGTTTGTTCCCACAAATACTGTGAGTACAAGAATGAATGAGATAGATTCGGTGCCATGTGTCCATTACAATGGTTTGCTTGCAAA
>JAJJMA010066006.1:0-11008 GCA_023529015.1 Papaver nudicaule
AATCAAAAGACATTCAACCTTAGTGTAATACATCAATCATACACTCATACGCATAGTAGAATAAAATCGATAATGAAAAGAATAAGTTTAACTCCATAATTAATCATGAAACATGTCTTGCAATTAAAAGACTACATCCTCAACCAATATTAAATAAATTAGCTACTCATGTTCTCAATAAAAGCAAAAGAAATCATTATGTTTGTGAAAGAAATCATAAAAACTCCCTTATACAACGCTCCAATCTTTCTCCCAAAGCTCCACCACGAAAATCGCGCCCAAAACCCATGTTTTCCACCGCCTCGGGAAACGTGCCAGGAGAACTCCAAACTCTTGCGTCTTCAACAGTCTCCTGTTGCGTTTTCTTTTATACACAAAAAAAACAGACCTAGTTATAGGAAACCAGGCCTCAACCCGACTGAGCCATGACCCAACACATCACCTTCATGGGCCAGAAACAGAAACGCAGCCCAGCTGCTTCATTCATCTCTATTCTATGCCACTCGTGTGAAACACACGTTTACTGTCTTCTCCTTCTGTCAGAAATGCAGAACTGACCAGCTTCATCTTCAATTTCTACACAGACACAAATCAGTTTCCTTCATCATCAGCTGATCACAGAACACATTCAGAATCAACAATCAAGCAGAACCCAAGTTTCAAAATCATCTCATGAGCTCAAATATATCTCTAATTTCTTCTTCTGCTGCCATAGACTCCATCAGTAGAACAATCAATCTTCTGTTGTGTTTCTTGATCAAAATCGTCTCAACATCCTTTCCCGACAACAACAAATCTTCTCAGTTTTTCATATTAACACCAACTCAAGCCAACTCTTCTTCCTGTTACACTGACCCCAAATTCTGCCATCTTCCTTTTTCTTTCAAACCCCATCTGAACTCCAGCCACAACATCAATTGATCCCCATTCTTGTTTTCTCCTGGGTTTAATCAGAATCTGGTGCTGATAATTTCCCTGTTTGAGCCTTATCTCCTTTTCAATTTGTCGTCTCGCCATTCCCCGTCGTCTTACACTCTGCTCTGTCTCTTCTTCATCTCTCTGTTCCAGCTTCAGACACAGATCTGAAAAATGAGAAGAAGTCGAGTCTGACTTTTGTTTAAGGATAAGGGTTACCCCTTAGCGGTGCCCTCTGGTTGGCAATAACCCGGCTGCCTTGACTCCTTGTGGTGCCCCTTTTTCACTTTGTACTCCATGGCAGCCCTGAGTAAACTGCTTTGGCTGCTCCAGTAATTCTCCTTAGCTGCCTTCAAGAACTGTGGATGCCCCTTAGTAATTCTTTGTTTTGCGACACTTTTGAGCTTGTATCCTTCTCGTGTTCAAGACCACCAACTCCATATGACTCCAAGTTGTGAATTGAGTCGTTTTTGCTCCATTTTATTAAATATGATTTCAAAATACCTGCAAAATAGAAAATGATTAAAATAAACAATGTACGAGGCTTAAGTCGACTAAAGTGTATCAATTAGGTACTCTTGAATAGGTGTTTTGCACACTTATCAGCAATCCCAATAGTCTTAGGTTTTCCACTCAATATTAGCAGAGGGTCACGAAGAATGGATCAAAAGTAAGTTCGTATGCTAGTACAGATGTGTTATTAGATAGGGTTCTTTACCTCTCCGGGTGATGTAGGATAAGGTAGGTGACAGATGACGCGTAGGGTGTGGCTAATATCAGGCTTGGGGCATCCTGGGTGTGGCCTCACGGTTCTCGCAGCTCCACCCTCGGTTTCTTAGTACGAATTCCTTTTTTTTCTCCTATTCCTTGGAAATCTCCGAAGGGATCTCGCGTGAGTTTGTTGGCAGACTTTGACCAGAATTTTGAATGTGGCATCCTTTTGTCTATATCTTGCGCGGATTCCGGGGTTGAGTCAACATCCCGTTTTGTGCGTAGCGCATCCAACTCCTAGTGTTTATATGCAGTGAATGCAACACTATAGCTCCCGTCCTCATCCCTTCGTGTAAGTTCCTCCGTAGTGTGTGATCTCTGAGATCCATGGCTGGCACCGATGACTCTGGTTCGTCTTCACAGAAGAGGGCTTATACCAAACGAAGAATTTCTGAAATCATGGCCGATGAGAGCAATTCTGGTTCGTCCCCGCAGAGGGAAGCCTACGTGAAGCGAAGAACGTGGATTCCATGTCCGGTGAGTGTCTCCCTGTAATTTTATCACGTTTGTATGCATGTTCTCCTAATAGGGGTGGCGATGTTGCAGTGTAGAGTCATGGTGACTCGGAGTCGAGGTCGCTTGAGCGCTGGAAGATCGAGTTTTGAAGAAGTTCCTCCGCATGCTCAGACCCCAACAAGGGACCCAGTATATCTTCTATCTCATCTTAACTTGGTCTTTTCCTTTCGTTGTCTGCTAACCGAATGTTATTCTCCCTTTTAGGGGGTGCATCCTCGCAAGAAGAAATGTGCGAGTGTCCCTAGGAGGAAGAAACCTGCCCAGGGAGGCTCTCCGACCTATTCTCCGATTTCGGTTGTTGATGTGGATGAAGATGATGAGAATGGTGGAACTGATGATGCTGGTCCTTCATCTAATGGTGGTTCAGTTCTTGACGATGTTAGCCTAGGAATAGATGATGTCGACCATTCGGGAGTCGGTCTTCCCTTCGAGCCAAAGATGGTTTCCCTTTCTGAAGAACAGAGATCTGTTGGAAGTTCCTTGTGCCGACTCCTTATGCGGATCTTTATGAGAAGATTTAGAAAAAGTACGGTCATGTCGCTACCAACCAGTTGATGAAGGATACTCCCGTCATGGTGACCATGGTCTCCTTGCTTCTTCCTGTAATAAAGGAGATGGAAGAGGAGAAGCTGTACGACGTAACCTCTGGGATGATCCAGAGGTGGGAGAGCCGTATTACTGTTTTAGAGGCTTTGATGTGCAACGTGGGTTGGCTTCGTCAGCGGCTCGAGATCGTGAAGGTGGATCGTGCTGGGATGGTCTCTAACGTCTTCCCTTGTTCGAAGGCTCTCCTCCGTGCCGAAAGGGACTTGGAAGGGTTATATGACAAGGCTGGCCGAATGTTGAATGTCATTCGGGATAAGGAACAAGCTTTGGTTGAAGAGTCTAACAAGGTTAATGAGGTGATTGAGAGTCTGAAGAAGAAGAATAATGTTTTTCGTCAGAGGGTGGAGCTGCTTTACAAGCGAGACTATTCTTTGTTGGACGGTTTGTTTTGAAAGTTGGGTTTTGATATCTTGACGAGGGGAAGGCTTAGGTTTGAGAGAGTGTTATTATCAGAACTTTGGTGTCTATGAACAAAATGTACTAATCTTTGTTGTTTTTTTTTTTCAAATAAAATTTGGCATTTTATCTAAAAGAATGAAATTTCTCTTTTCTGACCTAAGTCCCCACGTGTCCTTGTGTTTCCGAGCTTTGCTCGTCGTCTTTTCCTTGTGTTGATCTTTCTTCAAATGTGATCCTGGTTCCCTTCGTTGCGAAGCCGTGAACTCGCCCGTGTGACCTCCCGACTGAGTAAGGTCGTGCTTCGTCCCCTTTGTTGTCGCCATGGTGGAAAGTTCTGCCAAGTCCTGGTGCAGTGAGACTTCGTGATGTTGAACCCGTACCCGTTGGTTTGGCTCTATAGGACTGGCTTTTCCTCTATGTGTTGGGAAACTCGCGTTCGTGGCTCCATCTCAGTCCTCCCTTGTTGTGGCGCCATGCCCATGGCGTCGTGATTTTTTTTCTTTTTTTTTTCTTCTAGGGACGCCATGGGTTGTGGTGCCATGGCTCCACGACTCTCTGGGCGTGGCTCCCATCTTCTAGTAGCCTCATCTTTCAAGCATAGTACGCTTTCAACCACTTGCCGTTAATGACAGTCCCCTCTGCTTTTCCATCCATAGTGACTATCTTGTAGTATCCACTCGCAGATGCCTAAGAGATGACATACAGACCTTCCCAGTTTGGAGCAAACTTTGGCGCCGTTACGTCTTGTTGGACTTATTTTGCCGTCTTCAGCATCAGGTCCCCTACTTGAAAAGTTCTCGGCTTCACGGCTTTGTCGTATGCCCGAGAGAGACTTTTCCGATACATTTCTATGTGTTTCTCCGCTTTGGTTCGTCTCGAATCCAGAGAGTCTAGCTCTGATATCCTTGAATCTGCTACCTCGGCTTCATTCCAATGAACACCACTTGCTGCTGCAATACGAGCGGATGGCACTTTAATTTTTGTTGGTAGTATGGCGTCGGCGCCATAGACTAGTGAGTAAGGTGACGTTCCGGTGGAGCTTCGTGGAGAGATCCTGTAGGCCCATAGCGTCATAGGTAACTGCTCGTGCCACGACCTCGGGTTGTCGTGTACATTCTGCTGATGATCCGAATCAACGTCTTGTTGGTGCTCTCCGCTTGCCCGTTCCCTTGAGGGTAGTTTGGAGTGGAGCGAATGTGCTGAATCTCGTACCTTTGGAGTAACTTCGCTACATATTTGTTAAAAAATGGCGTTCCATTGTCAGTAATGATATGTTTAGGAATTCCAAACCTGCAGATAATGTATTCCTTGATGAACGCCACGATCGTGACTCCAGTTGCACTCTTCAGAGGTATTGATTTCACCCACTTGCTGAAGTATTCAGTCGCGGTGATGATATACTCTTGGTTTTTTGAGGAAGGTGGGTTGATCTTCCCAATGAGGTCGAGTCCCCAGTTGTAGAATGGCCAAGGGCTACTGATTGATCGTAGCGGTAAGAATGGGGTGTGGATGAGGTTCCCGTGAGTTTGGCACTTGTGACACTTCTGCACAAACGACGCAGCGCCATCCTCCATAGTCGGCCAATAATACCTTTCATGAATCTGTAGAAACAGTTTCCTCTTCCCTTGGTGTTCAGTCTCGTGTGCCTCCTTCAGAACCGTGGGGATCTCCTCGTCCGGCAAGCAGCGGAGTAGACTTCCTACGTAGCTCTTACGATATAATACTCCTTCATGGTAGACGAACCTCCTGGATATCTTAATTAGACGGCTGGCTACGTGTTGATCTGCTGGTAGGATCTTTTCGTTGAGGTATTTGATGAAAGGTTCCCTCCAATCTTCGGAAGGCTGGCATACCAAGGCTTCAGATTGATGAGGAGGGGTTTGACAGTTGGGACACGCCTCTTGTAGGGCTCGGTATGATGAGTTCCCGCTCGGTTGTATAGTTACCTAGATCTTCCACAATGGGTGTCCGCCATTCGTTGTCTGGTATGATCTCGTCCTCCGTTAGCCAGGTTGAGGGGACAGTCCGTCTCTTCACTGTTACAGTCTCCTCCTTCCCTTCGAATTGAAGTTTGGACGCCAGGGTCGCCAAGCAGTCAGCAGCCTATTGTTGGTGCGTCCTGTATGTATTATGGTGGCATCAGCAAAATGGTTCAGCAACCTTTGGGCTTCAGCCCTATGAGGAGCAAGAGTGATTTCCCTGAGAGAGTATATCCAATCATCTGGTTCACCAAGCTTTGAGTCGCCTCTGACTTCGACGTGTGTTGCGCCTGCTTGCCTAGCTAGTGATGGTCTCAAGAGGAAGGCTTCGTACTCCACCGAGTTGTTGGTGCATTTGAAGTCCAGTTTGAATGAATGGGAGAATACTTCTCCTGCCGGGGATACTAGGACGACGCCGGCTCCTCTAGTGTTGTCGCTTGGGGTAGCAGATCCGTCGAAGTACAAAAGCCATGTGTCTGCTTTCACCATCACTATCTCGGGGAATTCTCCTGGTACCTCCTCATGTAGAGCCGTAGAGTCTTCTCCTGGGAATGCAGCAAGAAGGTCCGCTACTGCTTGCCCCTTGACGGATTTCGGGGATACGCAAGCTATGTCGAACTCGGACATCTGTAATAACCACTTCGCTGGTCTCCCAATCAGGGCAGGTTTCGAGAGGAGAAATTTGATGGGATCCGCCCTCGCGATTAGGACTACTCGGTTAGAAAGGAGGTAGTGTCGAAGTTTTTGTACCGCAAAGACCAGGGACAAACATGCTCTCTCAGCTTTGGGGTATCGAAGTTCCGCATCTTTTAGGGTACGGCTGATGTAGTAGACCGGGCACTCGACTCCTCCTTCGTATTCTTGTGCTAGCAGCGCTCCGATCGCGACGTCGCTCGAGGCAGTGTAGAGGAGTAATGGTCGTTCTCGTATGGGAGACTTCATGACCGCTGGTGACAAGAGTAATTGCTATATCTTGCAGAATGCTTCTTGTTGGACGGATGTCCATACGAAGGTAGCCTCTTTCTTCAGCAGCGGGGTGAATGAGGCTACAAATTGAGCAAGCCTTGGGATGAAGCATCGAATGTAGGATACCTTACCCATGAAGCTCTTTAGTTCTCTCACCGTCCTGGGTGGTGGCATGGTGGTAATAGCTTGGGTCTTGGATGGGTCGACCTTGATTCCTTCTTTAGTTACTTGGAATCCGAGAAACTTCCCCGAAGAAACGCCAAAGGCGCACTTCAAAGGGTTCATCTTCAGTTTGTATTCCCGACATCGTTCGAATACGCATCGTAAGACCTCCAGGTGAGACGTCCTAGTCTTGGACTTTACAACTATATCATCCACGTAATCCTCGACCTGCTTGTGCATCATATCGTGGAAGATGGCTGTCATTTCTCGTTGGTAAGTAGCTCCCGCGTTCTTCAGACTGAAGGGCATAACCGTGTAGTAGAAATTCCCGAGGGGTGTTCGAAATGTCGTTCTCGGGGCGTCATGCTCATATATATTTATTTGATTATATCCGCTATATCCATCCATGAAGGAGAACATGGCGTGTCCACTGGTAGCGTCTACAAGCATGTCGATATTTGGGAGCGGGAAATCATCCTTTGGGCAGCACTTGCTCAGGTCCCTGAAGTCGACACAACAACGTATTTGACCATTCTTCTTCTTGACGGGTACCACATTGGCCAGCCAGGTAGTGTGTTGGATTGGTTTGATGAACCTTGCCGCCAACAGCTTCTGTATTTCGGCTTTTATCTGTTCTTCTACATCGTGTCTGAAATTCCTCGGTTGTTGTTTGACTGGTCTAGACCCCGGGGTGATAGATAAGTGGTGTGTTACCAGTTTTTCGTCGAGTCCTGACATCTCCTCGTACGTCCAAGCAAACGTGTCTTGATATTCTTTCACCAAGTTTACGAATTCAGTGTGCTCCTCAGGTGACAAGATTGAATTGATGAAGATAGGTCAGGGTGATTCCTCTATTCCAATGTTGATTATTTCAAGTGCATCGGAGGTGGAGTCCGTCCCATCTTGCAATTATGGAGGCGCCTCCTGGACTTTGTCCTCGACCCGTTGTTATTGTAGTTACATTCTCTGTGGCGGGGAGAGCTATGACTAGTCTCCGCGGTTAATTGCTAACATTGACGTCGGACGTAAACCATTCTTCCTTTAGTATCCCGGGTCGTCACGAAATTTCCTGTCCTTTTGTGCGTCGCCGTTTTACCTCCTCCTTCCCCCTGTTTTGCGTCTCTGCCTGACTGTCGTTCCAGATCGTGTCTCTCGAGGGATGTCCAATTCGGGAGTGGCACGCTGTAGATCTTGTTCTGGCACTAGGATGCCTCATCCTTTGGATCTACAATCTCGGCGTCGTATATTGATGAGTATGGGGAGAGAGATGCAGTCACACGGACAATACCTTCGTTTAGAACTGCTTTCAAGCACTGATGGTAAGTAGAAGCGACGACTTTGTTCTCGTGTAACCATGGCCTTCCCAGTATCATGTGATATTCAGGTTCCTTTTCAATCACGTGGAATTTAGCCTTCGTGTGGATGGGTCCCACCTTCAATTCCAAGTTGACGTGCCCGTAGGTACTCGTCTTGTTCCCCTCGAAGTCTTTCATCACGATTGGGTGGTAGACTACTTGTTGTTCAGGGATCCTCGCGATTCTTAGAGTTTTTAGAGAAACCACGTTGGTTGCTGCTCCGGTGTCGACCAGCGCTCTCTTGAACTCCGTACCTTTGATGTGAGCATTTACATAGAGGGCACGGTTGTGTCACTCTTCAACCATCATATCTTTGTCGATGAAGGTGATGTCTTGCGTCTGTGTATCAGCTGTTTTGGAAATTTCAGAGATCATGGGTATGGTTGGAGTCAGTTTTGCTTCGAAAGCGATGCGGTTAAGAGCGTCAAACGTATCTACACGTTTTCCGTTTGAGAAATGCAGGAGTTCGCATAGATTTTCGATGAGAAGGGTAGCTTCCTATTTTACTGATTTGTCGTAAGCAGTGAAGCTCTTGATGTGAATTGGCATATCGAGATGAATTTCTTGCGCCATCATCCCTAGAGTAACTGTCTCTTCATTGAAGACCTTCTGGGACCGAGAGATTGATCTCCCACTGTGGTCGCCAAATGTTTTTGCCTGAAAGACAATGCACAGTCTCTGGGTACTTTCGTAGTGCTCGAGATCAAAGTCGAACAAGACAATCCTAAACCAAGTCAATGGAAGTTCAAGTCTTGCTTCGGTCACAAAGAGGATAGAGTTTGATCTAGGGAGGGAAACATCGAAGAAACTTGAGATCAGGTTGAGGATGTGTGTTTTTGGTTAAAAGAGTTCAGGATCTCTGTCGTAAGGTTGACTGGAAATATCCAAGACTAGGAGCGTGTTGTATTACTTAGGTGTTTTGGCTCTGAGAATGTTTCTGGATGCTCTAGAAAGATGTTCTGCCTTGGAAGATAGAGGAAGCCTCTATTTATAGTGTTGCACTCACCCTGATCTCTCGGCAGAGAAGGTGGAAGTCGTGGAAGAGTGGAGGACATGAGTTGTGCTCTGTAACTGCTAAACTCGTGTAGAACATGTCCACTCAGCACCACCTTCTCGTAACTGTCCACCATTTCTATCAGTTTCTTTTCCAACTGTCCTAGACCGCCAGACCAATACCCCTAAAGTTATCCCCCTGTGTGATGTTTTGATATCTCGAGTGGTATGCAGATATTGCATGGTTGTGTTGAGTTTAAACAACGTCGTGTGGCTATGACTCTGTGGCCAACATGAGTGTGGCGCTAAGAGACACACATAGTGGATGTATAGCAGCATCCTTGGCCATTGGCCAAGGCCAGGAACTCATAGCGCCATGGATATGGCGCCATGGCACAGCAGCAACGACCTTGGCCTTGGGCCAAGGTCAAATCTCGTGGCGCCATGCATTATGGCGCCACTGCGCTGGCACTACGGCCTTGGCCACTGGTCAAGGCCAATTTTAGTATGGCGCCATCCTCATGGCGCCATGGTCCAGGAGACCCCGGCCTTGGCCACTTGCCAAGGCCAATTGTTGTGGCGCCATAACTTATGGCACCATGACTAGGGGCCACGGCCTTGGCCACTGGCCAAGGCCAATCTTCTCGTGGCGTGTTGAGGCTATGCCACTTTGGCTATAGCGTACTTGTGCACTTACGCTATGGCGTATTTTAGGTTGTGGCGCGCTTATCCATGGTATGTTAGTCTATTCTGTGTTCAGAGTGTGGCATGCCTAAGTGTGTTTAGGCTGTTGTATGCTTCTCAGAGAGCTCTGGATAGGCCTAGAGCCGCGATGTTTCTGAGGTTTTCATTGAGACTCATGTGTTGAGTCGTATTTTAAGAGGAATCCGTGAGGATGAGTCTCTGTTAACTCTCCACCATATACCATTGAGCAATTTAGTTCTGATATCGAGGAATTCGAGGCGATGTCGACATAAAGTAAATTGATGGGTTTGTGTTTTGGTGGGGTTACTTTAGCACTGCACTACGATATTATTCTCTCTACCGAGAGTTATAAGAGAGAACTCGTAGAGAGTAGTTTCAGCTTGCAGAACAGGTTGTATTATGAGCCATAGAGATGTGCCTGAGTAGGCGATTACCTTTAGGTAAGGCGTAATTAGAGAGTGGTTTTTACATTTTTGTCCCTCTTCTATTTTTCACCATCTACGCCAAAACATATCAAAGACTCTACCGGGGAAATTCAAAGATAGTATCGGGGCAATTTAAAGCATTTCAAAGTCAATACGGGCAATTCAAAAATATTACAAGAGCAATTTAAAGTATTTCCGAAACCACTGCAGGGGCATTGAAAGATAAACATTTTAAAGAAATACAAGGGGAATCAAGACAACCAAAGCTATTTACATCAGCAGTTCAACAAATTTCCATATTCAATGGCTAACCACAATCAAAACTCAGAAGTAATGAAAAAACAGAAACAAAGGCATGCGATTACAGTTGAGAAGAGGGGAATATATATATATACACTTTTGTCACAAGATTATTCTCAAACTACAATCCCATGATCAAAGGAGCAACATTTAACAACGACAACGTCAACCAAAGTACTCAAAAGATACAAAGTTTGAAACTTTAAGCAGTAACAACAAAAATAAATCAAAGAAAGGGAAAATCAAATAAAAGGCTGAAAGTGATTGATACTTGTAAGACGCTAAAGAAAATCTGAAAGATCTTGCACAAAATGGCGACAACAACAACAGCAACAGTAGCAGTAGTAATAGCAGTAACAGTGGCAGAGAAAAATAAGGAGAAGAAAACCAAAGACTAGAGAAATATTTTGAAGAGAGAAGAGAAGAATGATGAAGAATGTAAAGGATCTCTGAAAAGGCATCAACATAAATGTGGACTCTTAAATGATCCCACTTTTATAGCGCCACTTGTAACGCTCCACAAATCGAACAAAGTAACTGAAAGATCGTGGGTGTTTTATTTCCGATTCTACCCCAGCAGAAGACGGAAAAAAAAGGGGCAAACTGTGAATAACAAATATTCACCATATATGTGGCATCATCTCATGGCAGGATGCAAGATTAAAAGACAACAGAGAACCATTGTATTTATATAAAGAGATTCACCCAATCAAATTTCTCTTTAACCTAATTCAAAGAAGATGAATGGTTGAGATAGAGTCAAGATTGTCAGTGATGGGACATTAGAGAGAAATACGTACCGGGTTTCACGACATGCAAGCAGGTACGTGCCAATCCATGGGCGGAACAATCCATAGGCGCCTAACACGTGAATAACGGAGACATCCCATTTACCACCATGGCCCAACAATCAGCG
>JAJJMA010066079.1:3531-34177 GCA_023529015.1 Papaver nudicaule
TTTTTTTTTTTTTTTTTTCTAGTACGACTAACAAATTGGTTACACAGCTCCCCAATGAACGATCCTACTACCATTATATTATGTATTAATTTTAGTTGGGAAAAATATTATTCTTTTTGTTGAGTTTGACACCTCATCAACCAACAAGGAGAGAAGGCCTAGAACCCTCACACAAGAAGCAGCAACAACAAGGGATTACTTCATATCAGCACCATAAGTTCTTGGTTGCTGATTGGTTTGATTTTTCCGTTGTATATTTGCTTGAAGTCTTTAATTTGTATATTGCCATGAACTCCATAATGATGTGTAGCTAAATTCCTGTTTGATTGAGGATGATTTTGAAGCTTTATGACTTGAGTCTTTATGCAAATTGATTTTTCTTCCAAATATTGTTTCATTGTTTGTCTTATATGGTGCTTGTAACCATGGATTTCTTGCATGATATTTAAGTGTACATTGAATAGATTGCTAGTATTACTATTGCTAGATTATTGAGCCTTAATCCGTAATTGTTAGCGTGATTGAATCACAAGTAGCAAAGCATTAACATTACGGAGGGATTCCGTTGATTTTAGTGTGTATATGATAATCCTAAATTCACATGTCGAGCTTATGAACATGTGGTTATGATCAACCTGACTCATAGAACATATCGGTTGATTTCGTTACACTTTGAGAGCTTATTCAAAGTGGCTTGATTGACTAAAATTTTGTAGAGAGCTTATTCTGCGATGTTATTTTGGGGACCATATAGACTTGTTGAGCTTATAACTTGTCTAGGGTTGTTAGTAAACGTGTTTTGATTAAGATTGCACTTGTATGATTAATTTGATTCATGTTCATAGGTGGAGATTGATTCCTTGATCATCCTCATCTCATCTCATTGTTTCTTTACCTTGCATACATTCATCAGGAAGTTAGATCAACAACCTTAGCTCTCTCCCTCGGGAACGAACCTGCTTATCCAATACTATTAGTTAGTATTAGTAAAGTAAGGAATTTAAATTTGTTGAGTTCGGCACTCATCAAAATTAGCACCGCTGCCGGGGAGCGGTAGTTCAACTTATTTGATTTTCTATTTTCGCATTTGATTTTTTTTTTTTTTTTTTTTTTTGCATTCGCATTCATTATATCCTTTATTGATTCATCGTATCAGAATTTTATTTCAGGTACGACAATTTGATCGTGATGTTTCCATTTGGGAGTAACACGTATGATTCACAAGAACAAACATACAATGGTAATCAATTCGATTCATTTTCTCATTCCACTGTAGTAAAAAAGAACCCACTCTGAGGGAATTTTTTGAAAAAGAATACAATGATTATTTTGAAAACCAATACAATGATTCCATTACTCCCTTATAAAGTCTTTATAACATTGATGAAGTTATTTCAACTCTGGATCATTATAACGATCATTCGCCTATTAAAAGGTAGATTTTTGGAATACTTCAAGACCTTGTGATAATTCTCATACATACCAGCAACCTTATGGCGGGTATGTGAGTGGACGATCACAAGGATGGGATGATAGTTATGCTTTTAATCAGTTTTCTTCTAGACATGTGCAGATGTTTGAAGAACAATCTTAAGATCAGAAATTGCTTGATACTTCAGTTGAATCTTCGATTCCCGTGATACAAGAGTTTCTCCAAGCAACAAAGCAATTTTTTGATTTTCATATGAGCTTTAATGAATCACTCCAAGAGCTTCAACGGAATATAGACGACATCAGAACATGAATGAATCAAATTCGTGTAGGAATGGACAATAATTTGATTAATGATGGTGATGATGATTCGGTAGAAGACAAACTTTTGATTGATGACGTTAGTGTATCTAGTTCAACTCATGATTTTAATGATTATTCTCATATTCAAAAGGAAGAAGTTGAGTCGAGAAACACTACAGTTATTCATGGTAAAAACTATGTCATTTACGAAAGTGATGACGATTATGACTTCTTTGTGAAAGCTACCCCTAATTCAGAGATAATGGACACTTCGAAAGATAAGGTTTACAATGACTTACTTGGAGCAGATTTTGATCCCGATGATGAAAACTTGCCTCTTGAAGAAACTGATGATGAATGGATTATGAATGGGTTATGAGATGTTTGAATGAGAATGATGATGCTTGTGATATAAGAGAATCAATGGAATTTTTCATAAGTACCGAGGATCCCCTGCTACATGATATTGTGCAAGGTTTGTCTAACCCTTTACATAAATCTCTATCTTATGATGATCCCCCCAAATTGGAAGTGGTTTTTAAACCAACTTTTAAGAAGATACCTAATTTGGGATTAGAATTATGTGCTTCGAAAGTTCTAACTGAATTTCTTGCAGCTAAGTATCCACCATTTATGTTTGAATCTAGCGCCGTGCAGGTTTCCACGAGAATTCCTTCAACTTTTGACTCTTATACACTTCCGAGTGTGGAAAGAGCCAAGTCTGGGGGTGAGTTTTATGTGATGATGGTTTCATTATTCATTTGTTATGCTAATATTGTTGTGAGACTACTACTAGAATTGCAGATCGTTTTCTGGACGGATCCGCAAATCTTCAGATTGTTGGTCTATGGTGAATCCAACTTGCCAAGTCGGGCTGAAGCCTTTAAACTAAGCGCTGCATGGTAGGCAACCTATAAGTTGTAATTGTATCTCTATCCTTTTGTTTATTTTTTTTTTCCGAATCATATTAGGATTTCCCATCTTGACTATTAACATTGGACGAGTCAATGCACATTGAGGACAATGTGAAGATCAAGTGTGGGGGAGAGGTTAAAGTTCATTTGGTACACGTTTTTTCAAAAAAATTTGCATTGTATTCGAAAACCTCCAAGTTCTGAGCAAGTCAAGATGTTAAAGTCTGTAGTATGATATTTCCATGAGTTTCCCTTCTACTTAATTTGTTGAATTTAGAATACGAAATGAGTCACATTTGAACATAGCCATGTGTGAAAATTAATGTGTGAAGATGCGTAACTATACCACTATGTCTGGTCATTAGTGGAGACTACCTATGTGAGCCAGAAAAAATCCTATAAAAAGTGCTTGAGTGTTTCATCTGCGCAAACTCCGGGTAGAATGATGAGATATCTACCTCGCACCATTTCAGCACTTTTTGATCTCTTATGTGCTAATTTCTTATCGCCATGAGGGTGACATCAGAACTAATCTCATCTTTACAGGATTACAACTGTCTCCCAATAGAAACTCACCATCATCAACAAGCGGAGCAACATCAATCAATGAAGACATGAAAACATGAAGAGTTGAAGACGTTCAAGGCTACAAGCAACAAAAAAAAACTTAATTTCATATTCAAAGCGAAATAAGAAGGAAAAGTGTCCACAAGAGAAGTCCGGCTGACATATACAACACTAATTGTCAACCGAACTTGACACTTTTCTGAGAAGAAATAAAGATGTGAATTTTTGAAGATTTGTGTGACCAAGACAATACTAAAGTTGTGAAGATTCAAGTGCAGAAGACCTTCCCCTATGGCAAGTAAAGTTTTGTTTTATTTTTGTATCATTCAATTTGTTTTTGTTTATATCGTGTTACCCAAAACAAAAAAAAAAAACAAAAAAAAAGAAAAAAAAAAAGAAAAAAAGCTTGTTTGTGTTTTATTTTACTAATAAAAGGTCAAGGAGAAGAAGAAATCCAAAAAGAAGATTCAAGACTGCAAGTGATCGAAGACAACCGAAGACAAAGGGTAAAAATTGTGGAAGAAGTTCTACAAGTTTCGAGGATTTATCATCAAGGGTTGGAGCTGAAGACAGAGTTGTTTCTATTGGGCACACCTGGAGAGTTGTATTCTTAAGGCACGGGAGGGGATGTTCCCATCCTCTTTTATGGTTGATTTCACAAGGAATCATTAGATTCCTTTCGAAAGAGATTTCAGGGAAAAAAAATAAGCGTTACCTTCAATCGTGTGTAAGTATTTATCTTCGTTCCTTGCTTGCATACATGTGTGATTACCCAAAATTTCGCTTTATGTGTGTTTGAGTGACTAACCTGTGAGGACAGAGTCGAGGCGAAATGTCAGACTAGTGAGGAAGGTGCCCTCTTTAAACCTTGATATTCACACATTGGCTTCTATATAGCGTGAAGCGTTTTGTACATCTACCACCGTAATTGCGGGGAAACTCTTTATAGATTGTTTGCAGACTTGACAAATTAAAATACTTAGAAATTGGTTGAAGGTTTTGTGGGAATACCTCTCGTAATCCCTCACGAGACTTCACTCGTCCACTGGGGACACTCAGTGGTTCAAAAGGCGTGTTGTACATGCTAAGCGCAATCGTAGACTCCACGACACGGAGTTGTTGTATTTTATTTTAGTTTAGTTTGCTCGGGACTAACAAAGTCTAAGTAGGCGGGAATTTGATAGGTGTCTAAAAGACCTCTCTAAGAATATCAATTGATAATGCTTTATTTGTCAAGTTTCATGTATTAGTTGCGTTTTACGTTTTGTTTGCATTTTGTAGCTATTTTGGAGTCATGTGACAAGAAAAGAGCAATTGGGAGCTTAAACCAATTGTGTGGCACCCAAGGGAGTTGATGGCAGCAAGCATGCAGGAAAAGAAGGCTAAAGTGTCAAAGTCTGAATTACTGGAGGCAACCGTGAGCATTTCCGGGGTAGTCATTTATAGTCAAGCACAGTTTACTGGAGCAGACGCATTATCCACTAAGGGCCAGCCAATTCTCTCATTCCACCCAGCTCGAGTCCACCCAATCTTAATAATCACTCGTACACAGATTACGCACGAGACACATATCTTCCCTTCTGATCAATACATAGCAACCAGTTTTACATTACTTCACTGCCGGTTAGCCATGGACAGTGATCATGTGCCAAGACTCATGGGAGATTCAAATTTTAAGACATAGTTCAGTGGCAGTTGCCATGGGTCCAAGAGAAAATATATTAAACAGAAGTTTTACGACCAGTTTCAGATGGAAGAAGAAGGAAGACTACTACACCAGTTCATTGTCAGGATTGTTGTTAATCAAGCCAAGGGTTCGTGTGGGTTGTTTGCCAAGGTTAACAGAACAGGGGAATCGGGTATAAGGCATTGGAAACAGAATTCGGACAAAGTGTGAAGGAGAATAACAAGGA
Organism: Papaver nudicaule; assembly: GCA_023529015.1. Taxonomy (NCBI): domain Eukaryota; kingdom Viridiplantae; phylum Streptophyta; class Magnoliopsida; order Ranunculales; family Papaveraceae; genus Papaver; species Papaver nudicaule. The sequence goes on from JAJJMA010066079.1 coordinate 8,660, forward strand.
AGGAAGATGGCTGCCAGGGTCGTTGTTTGAATGGCTTGTTTTGGAATGTAAGTTGAATGAATGAGTTTTAAAGCCTGGAATGAATTAGTTTGTCTGTGTATGAATGTATTGAAGGGACGAACATATATCAGGGGTAAAGGGATCAGCAGCAGCTGCACATTTGAACCATCAGAAAATGCACACAAACTGCCTGTAAAAAGGACTGACAGACGGACCATTACAGTTTCCAGTTCAGTTGCGACTGCCGGTGCTAAGTTACCTTAGCCAACAATTAGCCCATGTTTTGGTGGATATTTCAGATGGATTAGGATACGAATTAAAAGGCTACAGGGTTACGGAACATTGGTTAAGACTGGAGTTGGCAAACCAGAAGAATCAAGGAGGAAGTTTGGTTGTTAACGTCGATATAGTGGAGATGAACGGCAGTAGCGTTGATATTAATTTTCCCATATCATACTACAAGTAAATATTATTAAAGGATCGATTACTTAGGTCGTTGGTGGCCTCTGTTCGTTAACAACCAGGGATCTTGTTCAAGGGTTTGAACGTATTATCATTAGTTATTATGAACCAAGTTGGCTAACGACCACAATCGTGGGATCAACTTGGGGATGATCGTCAAATGAAATTAACTACAATAAATATGACTGCAATGATAATCAACACAACAATTAACGAGGTTCAGCAGCTGTGTGCTTACGTCCTCGGGGGTAAAATCTGTTGTTCTATTATACGAAATCAATAAAGTTTTCTCTGGTTTACATTATAAGTCACTTTAATTTGTTATGAATAGAGGTCATATGAAATCTTGAGAGTATTCACCCAAGGATTCTCACTCCTATCTATCCTTCCCAAACTATGCGACCCCCATTGCTGCTGAAGAGAGGGGGTATTTATAGTACTCAGTGGGCTTCGCTCTTTGCTATTCTTGGTTACTTCGTTCTCTTGATGCTCCTTGGTCTGATCATCAATCTTCGGTAACCACCCTTATCATCCAATCTTGTCTCATCGTACTACTATGTGGAGGATCCTTGTTGTATCCTTGCGTTGTCGGCTCCTTATTGGTCTAGGTTTCTGCTCTCCACCGTTGGTTGGACCAATCCCCACTCGACAGATGATTTCTGTCATGCTGTCTACAACATTTAATGTGGTGTGACTGATCATTGGCGTGCGTGCTTTCTCCTAGTATCTTAGGTTGGTGATCCTTCAATCTCCTCCCTTGGATTTCATCATCTCGTGATGAGATACTGCTTTTCCATCACGAGATGATGGTACCACGTGTTCATATCATCAACGTAGACCTCCAAGTTTTTTCCAATCCATTGTTTGAACATTTTGTCCACCAGTCTTTGATATGTGGCTCCTGCGTTTCTCAGTCCGAAGGGCATTCTTGTGTAGCAATATAAACCCCTCGGAGTAAAAAAGGATGTATGTTCTTGATCTTCTTCGGCCAGGGCTATTTGATTGTACCCCGAGTATCCATCCATAAATGACAGCAGTTCGTGGCCAGAAGTCGCGTCGACCAGTTGGTCAATGCTTGACAAAGGATAACTATCCCTTGGGCAAGCTTTGTTGAGATTGCTGAACTCGATGCAGATTCTGACGCCTCTGTTCTTCTTTGGTACTATTACCATGTTCGATACCCAAGCTGGGTACATTACTTTTATGTTGAATCCAGCATCCATTAGCTTTTGGAGCTCCTTTTCCACTGCTTCGTGATATATAGGGGCCACCTTCCTTATTCTTTGCTTGAATGGCGGCGTGTCCGGATTTATCGGAAGGTGATGGGCCACCACCGACGGATTTATCCCTGGCATGTCCTTCATTGTCCACGCAAATATATCCAAGTACTCCTTCAGTAGCTCTTTCAGTTTTACTTCCATAGTTTCTTCCAACAGCGTTCCTATACTCACCTCTCGTGGCCGTTCTTCGGTCCCGATGTTGATTTTCTTCGTTGGCTCGATGGATGAGAATAGTTGCTTTGGAGGTCCTATGGGATTAACGTTCTGTAATTGTTATTTGTCCCCAGTCGATGATGCCGCCACCATCACTGCTGCGAGTAATGATGCTGCTTTGGCCGCCTTGACTTGCTCGTTGTATTCTTCGTATCTCCTTTTTTTCTCCTCTTCCTTTCGCCTTCCTTTATTCTTCTTAAGTGCTTCTTGGATTTCGTTGTGATGTTTATCTTCGGCTGTGTCACATCTTCCCGCATCTTGTTGGTCTCCTTTGATCTCCATTTCCCCGTATGGTGTTGGGAATCTTAGGTGCTGGTGGTATGTCGACGTTGTTCCCCTCAGGCGGTGTACCCAGAGTCTCCCCATGATGGCGTTGTAGGGCGAGGGTGAATCGACGATGATGAACCTCGCCATAGTCTTCATAGGTCCTGCATCTACCTGCAAAACTATCTCTCCCTTCGGTTTCGATGTGGATCCATTGAATCCATAAATCTTACACGTAGATGCGTCCATCTGGCCGTCCTTCAACCCCATCCGAAGATAAGGTTCATATAAGAGTACGTTGAGAGAACTTCCTCCATCTATTAGTATCTTAGAAATGTTCCACCCGTGGATTGGTAGAGTAACCACCAAGGGATCATTGTGCATTTCGACATTCTGGTTGATGTCCTTAGTAGAAACGTGAGTGGAGTCGCCATCCACTCTTCCCATTCATCGGTTAATATCCCTTTTAATTTGTATACCTCGTGCTCCGAGGTTCTCCTTCTTGTTCTCAAGCTATTACATATATCTCCTGGTAGCGAAGGTTCGCTCTCCTGCTGGAACGTGATCATATTGAGTGATTTGTATCCTTCAGGGAGCCGTACCGTCTTTTCCTGTGTAGTTGCGTTGGTTGTTGCTGCCGCCTGCCCAGGTAACTGGACATACTGCCCGAAGTCTCCTTGGTTGATATACCTTTGGATCGTGTTCTTCAAGTGTTTGCATGCGTCGGTATCGTGCCCTCGAGTCTGATGGTACTCGCAGTAGTCTTTGTGGTTCTTGGTCTCGTCTCTCTGCTTGCCTCGAGTAGATGGGTACGGAAAGTCCTGTCGCCCTCCTTTATTCTTCAAAATCTCCGAGAGCGATAGAGTCAAGTTGGAATAGACTATATCTGAGTACTCCCTTCTTCCTCTGTCCCCCGGCTTCCTGTCTTTGTACCTGGGTTTCTTTTCGAATCCTGATATGACATCTGTCTCCGCTGAGCGCTTCCCGGTCTCTGGTGCAGCTTCTACCGAGTTCGTTATTTGTTGGGTACTTCGGTCCTGCGCTCGAGGGTTATCTCTCTGGATGTCCTCCAACCTGATGTACTTGTCTTGAATCACATGCAGTTCTCCCTCAGTCGCCGGCGTATGAGCATGTAGTTCCACGAAGATAGAAGACGTTTTATCCATCCCGAACTTGTAGCAATTGATGCTGATCTCCGGGTTGACCTTCCCTATGGCCTGGCACATCTTCTGTCACCTCTCCGTGTACGCCTGGAGTGTTTCTAGAGGCCCGATGGCCAATGCAAATAGCCTATCTAGCCCCGCCTTAGTAGCCTTGTTATACATATAGGTCTCCACAAAGATATCAAATAACTCCTAAAAGGAGTCAGTTGAGTTTGGTTTGAGGTTGTCAAACCACACCAATGCTATGCCGGTAAGGCTGAATGGAAAATACCGTCACAACACTACGTCGTTGGTATCCCAGTAGGCCAACACCCGAAGATAGTACTTTAGGTGTGCTGGCAGGTCAGTAGTTCCGTCGTAACAAGTGAAATTCGGCAATGGGCACTTCAGTGGTATTTTACTTCGCTCAAGTCTGACTGATAGCGGTGTTGTCATGGCTTCTTGTTTGGCTTCCTCCAGCTTGTATCCTCCTTGCTTAGACTTTAAGTCCTCCAATTGGTTCATGACGACCTTCAGCTGAGTGACCACTTCTCTCATCTGTGGCGTGGCTATTATCTCTCCCCGCTGTTGAGATTGCATCCCGTGGCTTTGAGATTGACACGGTATTCCATGTGAGACAGAATGACTTGGGATGTTGTAAACCTCCCGCTGTGGTAAGTTGACTCTCCCTTGATACCCTCATGGTATGCATACGGGTGGTGGTGCCCGGATCCTATTCCTTACTAAAGAATAACTTCGTGGCGCCTCCGAGTTTACCTCATCCTCTCCTCTGGTTTGATAGCTTCGGGCTCGCGATTGTCGTTCTCTTGCTTCTGCTCTGTCCCGCAATGCTTGATTTTCCTGAGTCAAGGCGTATAAAACCTCGTCATGCTCTTTCTGGTCCTAGAGTAAGGCTTCCAGCTGCGCTACTAAAGGAGGTTCATTCATTCCTTCGGCTCCATTGTTAATTTCGTTGTTGATGATGGGTCCCATTTCATTTTCTGATTCTTCTGACGAGGTTTCCGTGTGAACTGATACCGAGTTTCCTGTCTGTTCGATAGGGGTGTGCTGAATCTGGTCTCCTCCTGGATTTTTTTTCTTCAGCCATCTCTTATGTCGGGTAATGGCATTCCGTACAAAGGATTTCTGTCCACCAACTGCTCGCTGGGGGTTGCTACCGCGCTCGTGTGTGAACTTCGTGGTAGATTGATTGCTTCTTCTAGATCAAGATTGGTCTCCCCTTGAGCCCTTAGCGATTGTAACCTACTCCGTGTTAGCGCGCGTTGCTGTCGGCTTCTAGTCACCAACGACCTTTCTTCGTTAGCCATGGGTTCTTCCACTCCTTTTCCTGTTGATATGATGGAAAAGAGAAGATGACGGTAGAGCCTATTTCAACAGTACAAAACTTTTGTTATCCAGCTGCCTCCTTAGGTAAGTCTGAGAGGGTAGTGATAGCTTCTTTCCTCAACAAAGACCTGAACTATTAGTAAGAAATCGATCTGGTGGTTTTTTCAATAAGAAATCCCTTTTTCATGGATTTGGAGGATATTGCCTACTTGCTACTTTAAAACCAAGTTTGCTTCTCACTATTAGATCATAGCTCACCAGAAGGTGGTATCAATCTTTGGTGTTCCTCCAAACCGAGTTATAACCAAATACGAAAGGTGATGAGAAGAGGAAAAAACTCACTGACTGGGATTTTTGTTAAAATCTGGTTGTTTTAATTTTACAAGGAACTGGTCCCTGTTTCTAGCTGTTGATGGTTGTGGAGGGTAAAAACCCTCGGGACACGTGTCGCTAATCCAAGAAGCGGAAACCACTCCAGAGGAACCAGCAGCGAAGCCTCGGACCAAACCAAAGTAGGATGAGACCAAACATGACGAATGAAGACTCGGAAGAAAGAGATTCGGACCGCACCAAGGGGCCGAAGTCCCATAACATACTTCGGAGCACCACCGAAGGAACCGCCTTACTCGACAAGGACTGACACCACCACGATTGAGTCTCTTGTCTTATTAGCTGTAAACTTCCCAAGCTCGGCCTATATAAGGCGAGCTTGGAAAACTTTGTAGGGGTTGGATTCTTTTGGGTGAAACCTAAGCGGCAAGAGAGGGATTAGGTTTGTATCTCTTCTGGCTCCTTAGGATCATTATCCATGTAGTTACAACACTGAAATACAAATCATTTATACATTTAGTTCTTGACTATTATCCTTTGTATATCTTCGGTATTGTTCTTAGGATCTTCGTACCATTGAATCATGTTAAATAACTGTATGTATGAGTAGATCTGAGGGCGGTAGTACTTCATGTACCTATGCAGATTTTCTACTCGTACAGTTTGGCGCTAGAAACAGGGACTGATTAAAACAACTTAGGGTTTGCCTGTGATTTTTCGGGTTTTCAAATTTTCCACATATTTTCTTATCTTTTCAAGAGATCTTCAAAAGCTTGTTCTGTAAAAGAAGCTCCAGTACCTTAAGCATCTAAAAGCTCCTTCAAGGCTTTAACATGCTTAGAGGTTTTATGAGCAAATCATCAGATGATAAGGTCATCAACTTAGGGGCTCAAACCTTGGTATGGCTGAATTGATTTCAAAAATGGTAGCTGATTTTCATCTTGTATGCTTTAAAATTGAGGTTAGTAATAAGAAAACGGCTGTGGAGTAAAAATTGTAAGCCTATTTTAGGGTTTTCAAATTGCCTGCTATGGTTGAAAACAAACTTTTACGAAGAAACCACGGGGAAAGACGATTTTTGGCTAAAAGACAAAAATATGGTTAGGGATATATCTAAATATGACCTACGCTAGAACCTGCACAATAATGCAACTTCTGTTGCTTTGGATCAAAAAAAAAAAAACCTGCACAATAAAAAACCGTTACAGCACGTAGACCAACATGACCGACATAGTACACTGCAGTAGCCGCCTTGGACCTCACGGTTTTTTTTTTGTCTTCTGACAGGTCCCAACCAGAATGACTTCGAAATCTGATCAGGCTCTGAGGCAGCGAATGGGATCTTCGGGACAAGTCATAAAAATAAAATTACAAAACAAAGTATCAGCGCAGATCGCTCATTACAATTCAATGATTCATACAAGGGAAGAATTGTATGAATAATGATTGTCAAAAGAGACATTGGGGGAAGAATTCACAAAAGAGACAAAAATGGAAGAGAAATAATGATTGTCACCGAAGCAAGAAAATTCAAGCCATGGCAGCTAAAACCAATAACTTATTCGGCAGCAGACCTTCCCGAAGACGGCCCAAGTGATAATCCTTTGGTGATCACAGTAAACATAAATAAGAAAACAGTACCAAGAATACTGGTAGATCCAGGTAGTTCGGTAGACGTATTATTCGGAATGGCTTACAGGGAATATTTCCAAAATATTCCACTAGTGCCCACGGATTATACGATCTATGGATTTAATGGAAGAGCATCAAAACCAAAGGGAGACATCTCATTACCAGTGTACGTAGCATCGATGGAACTGAAAACAACATTCTGTGTCGTGGACATAGAATCACCATACAACGCCATCTTGGGACGGCCATGGCTGCATGGGATCTTAGGAGTGCCCTCTACATTGCATCAGAAACTCAGATTTCCAACTCCTGAAGGCATAGGAGAAATCAAAGGCGAAAGCTCGGAGTCAAAAGCATGCCACGAGAAAGATATCGATCAAAGAAAGAATGCGAGGCGCAACCGAAGAGAAAGGTACATGAAGCAAAATGAGAAAATGATTAGCGAGGAAATTAATCAAATAATACAAGGCAAAAAAGGAGTAATCACGAAGGAAGCACCGAAGGACCCCAGTGCCATGAATGAAGACACTCCGAACTTTCCTCTGACGGAACCCACCGAGGACGTAAACATCGGAACCAACGAAGATCCAAAGATTGTAAAGATCGGAACATTGATGGCAAAAGAGCAGCGAGATGAACTAAAGGGTTTGCTGAGGGAATATGCCGATGTCTTCGCTTGGAAAATGAGTGAAATGCCAGGAATAGACCCCAGCTTGGCATGTCATCACTTAGACATAAACCCATCAGTAAGGCCATGCAAGCAGAGACCACGAAAGTTAGCAGACGTATACCAAACAGCGGTTGAATCCGAATTAAATAAGATGATTGAAACAGGAATTATCAAAAAAATACAATACGCAGATTGGATTTCGAACATGGTTATCGTACCAAAGAAAAACAAAGGAGTGCGCATATGCATCGACTTCAGCAATTTAAACAAGACGTGCCCCAAGGATCCACATCCCTTACCCAGCATAGACCAAATGGTGGACGCGACAGCCGGCCATGAGCTATTAAGCTTTATGGATGGCTACTCTGGTTACAACCAGATTCCTTTGGCGGAAGAAGATCAGAAACATACGGCGTTCTTGACATCCAACGGACTATACTGTTACACCAGAATGCCATTCGGGTTAACGAACGTCGGTGCCACTTACCAAAAGGCTATGGAGAATATCTTCCGTCCTTGGCTGAAAAAGACCGTCGAAGCTTATGTAGACGATATGCTAGTCAAAAGCAAAAGAGCTGGCACTCATGTGAAAGACCTGCGAGAGATATTGGAAAAAATGCGACAGATTAACATGAAGATCAACCCAGCAAAGTGCATCTTCGGGGTGACCTCCGGAAAATTCCTGGGATATATAGTCCCAAAAACCGGCATCGAAGCGGACCCACTTAAAGTACAAGCAATCCGAGAAATGCCATTGCCAACAACTATAAAAGATGTACAAGCTTTAAACGGCAGATTGGCAGACCTCAGCAAATTCATAGCGCGATCTTCGGACAAATGTAAAGACTTCTTTAGCATCCTAAAAAAGGGAGAGCAATTCATATGGACAGACGAAAGGGAGACCGCGTTTCAGGGGATCAAAAATTACTTGGCAAGCTTGCCAGCCCTGCAGCACCCAGAGAAAGATGAAAACTTGAAACTCTACATAGCCGCGAATAAGGACGCCATCAGCGGTACTAGTAACAACTAAAGAAGAAGAAAAGCCAGTATATTACATCAGTAGGACCCTTTTTCCAGCCGAGAAAAATTATACCAAGTTGGAACAACTGATTCTCGCGCTAGTAGTAGCAACACAAAAGCTTCGGACATACTTCCAGGCTCACAAAGTAATTGTGCTAACAAAAACACCAATCGAATCCGTTATGAAAAACCTCCAAGCAGCAGGCAGAATTGCAAGATGGAACGCTCAAATCGGACAATATGATGTGGAATATGAGATCAGAACGGCTTTAAAATCGCAGATCATTGCAGACTTCCTAGCAGAGTTTCCAATTGAAGAAGACTACGAAGAAGAGCCAATTTTGGGAGTCGAAGACGACGAAGGGCCTGACGACCTGCTAAAACAGTGCCATCCTCGGAGATGGGAAGTTTTTATTGACGGTTCGGTAAACAGCGATGGTCGAGGAGTAGGCATAGTCTTTACCTCACCCGAAGGAGAACGCACTGTATCCGCACTTCGGTTGGAGTTCGAAGCAACTAACAACGAGACTGAATATGAAGCGATGATCCACACCTTAAAACGCATGATTAGCATGGAAATTCAGGAAGCACGAATAACGACGGACTCACAACTAGTAGTACGACAACTGGACGGAAGTTACCAATCCAATGATTCACTATCCAAGTACAAGAAGTTAGCAAGAAGGCTCATGACGAAAATTCCGCATCTCAAAATCTGACACATCTGTAGAAAGGACAATAGACATGCGGACGCTTTGGCATTCATTGCCTCCAAAGTAACAGATAAAAATATAATCTCTATCGAAATCGGAAGAATAAAGAAATCGTCAATAGCAGCCGAAGAAGGGGAACTGGTGATGGCCATTCAAGAAGAATACGACGACTGGAGAGTACCCATAAGGAAATACTTGGAGAACAAGGAATTGCCAAGCAACCCGCTAGAAGCACACAAAGTAACCAGTAGATCCACTAACTACCGACTCATAGACGGGGTCTTACATCGGCAATCATTCTTGGGACCACTATTAAGGTGCGTACACCGAGTAGATGGCTTGGCGCTAATGAAAGAGCTACATAGCGGAGAAGCAGGAACCCACAGTGGTGCACGAGCACTCGCACAGCGAACCAAGGCTCAGGGATACTATTGGCCATATATGCATGCCGACGCCAAAAGCATCTCTCAAAAATGTGACCCATGTCAAAAATTCGCTAAACGAATCCATGCACCAGCAACAAACTTGAATTCGGTGTTAAGCCCATGGCCCTTTGCCAAATGGGGGGTAGACATCGTTGGCCCATTCATTCCAGGAACAAGACAAAGAAGGTACATCATAGTTGCAACCGACTACTTCTCCAAATGGATCGAAGCAAAAGCTCTACGGAATCACACAGGACGAGAAGTGTTTACCTTCTTCTGGGAGAACATATTCTGCCGATTCGGAGTACCTGCGGAAATAGTCTCGGACAACGCCCAAGAATTCCTCAGCGCCGAGGTTAAAGAGTTGTTAAATCAATACAATGTAAGGCTAGGAACCTCGACGCCGATATACCCTCAAAGTAATGGCCAGGCAGAGGCGACAAACAAAACAATAGGGGATAACTTAAAAAAACGAGTACTGCCCCACAAAAAACAATGGTGCGAACACCTACACAATGTATTATGGGCATTCCGAACTTCCCAAAGACGAGCAACGAGAATGACTCCTTTTCACCTAACATACGGGACCGAGGCAGTATTGCCTACAGAAATAATGATACCAACAGATAAATACAAAGCGTGGGAGCAAAACCTTTCGGCAGATTTAATATACGCAAAATTGGATGACCTCGAAGAAGAAAGAGAGGAAGCTCGGCAGCACATCATCAGTTACCAGAAAGGAGCAGCCCGAGGATACAACAAAAGAGTAATTGAAAGAGAGTTTCAGCCTGGCGAACTTGTGCTAAGAGAAATACCGCCATACCAAAAGGGAAACGCAGGAAAACTAGAACCAGTCTGGGAAGGGTCGTACAAAATCAAACAGAAGGCAGGAAAAGGGGCATACAAGCTAATCGACGAAAAGGATGGCCTGGGCTCGGCAACGCATGGAATGCAAAATATATAAAGAAATATTATACATAAAAATGTATGAGTATTCTCGAAATAAAGGAAAATTTTACACTACACGACAAGCACGTCGAATCAAACTCCAAAAGAATGACCTAGTAAAAGGCTGTAACGCCGAGGCAAAAAACGCCAACAAATAAAAAGGCTGTAACGCCGAGGCAAAAAACGCCAACAAATAAAAAGGCTGTAACGTCGAGGCAAAAAGCGCCAACAAATAGAAAGGATGTAACGTCGAGGCAAAAAACGCCAAAAAACAAAAAGACCTCGAAAAGCAGGCACAGAGCTAATGCTCATATAAATCGTAAGGGCCCTACGAGTTATATGACACAGTCCTCTACCCACAAGACACCCCGTTAGCGGTGGATACTTTGATTCAAGGCTATATAAGCTGATGATACATTCGTATCCACTACCAATCGATCACGAGGACCTCACGTTCTCAAGTATCGAGGGGACGATAAATGGGATTAACATCTACCTATAGAGGAATATGGAACCCCGAGGCAGTTACTTCGCTCTCAAGGCAAGCAGCGAAGTACGCGGCCGAGGGACCCCTCTACAAAACTAAGCCTCAGGGGTGGGCTATTAAATATTTGGACGGGTCGAACTTTAGGCCGCGATAAGAGAAAAGTGCCATGTCTAAGCTCCAGCCTTGACCGACACTCTCCCATCGTGTTACTTTATTATTGAGAAACGGGGCATCCATTTTAAGCTCCTACATTTACTTAGGCTAAAGGTTACCAGGGCACCATCATGCCCTCTAGGATGATAAGAAAATATCTTCGGTACCTACCTAATGTGCTAAGGCAAAGCGGATGCCTACGCTATCAATAGCCAGTGTTTGCTTGAAACCAGTGCAAGTAACTTAAAGCCTTTGGGAAGGGTGATCCGTACGCCCCCACTAGCTTGGTTCACTATCTCCTACATAGAAGTAAGCCCCGAAGCTGCAACTCAAGTAACCATAGCAGCCAATAGCGCAAAGCAACGACAAATAAATACAGACTTCAAAAGTAAAGGTTCAGAAAAAACAAACTCCAACAAAGTCACATACAAATATAAAGAAACAGGAGAGATAGGGCAAAGGCATTTCTGCTTAAAAAGTCTCAACAACCTCCTTGGGGGCAGCATTTTCCCCAGAAACAACATCGGGACCAGCTCGAGAAACCAAAGCCTTCGGATCGACATCAATCTTAGAAGCAGCACAAGAGGCGTTAACATTCTCACCCTCCTTAATCGCTTTGTCCTTATGCTCATTTGGGTCTTCGACCAACGATTCATCACCATTCCTTTTTTCACCATCAGCTTCGTTATCCTCGCTACCCACCTCCTCAAAAACACCATTTTCCCTCGCAGCCTTTAACTCTGCCACTATTGCCTTGACATCGGCGGAAGGAAGAAGCCCCTTATCGGACTCTAGGGAAGCATCAGGATCGTTCTCGCCATTGCGATAATAGGGGGGCCGCATGCCGAAATTCCTAAACAAAAATCGACCGTGTCGATGGCTGAACAGGGCCGTTCGACTAGATTCCCCGTTGATATGATCTCGGAACTTCAACACTTCCTCGTTAAGCAATGCCAGCTTACCATCTTTCTCTTTACAAGCACCTTGCGAAAGGCTGAGCTCGTTATCCTTAACACCTAACTCGGCACTCAGCTTTGAAACTTGCTTTTTCTCAGCTTTCAATTCTTGTGCATAACTATCTCGCTCCTTAATAACAGCTTCAAGCCGCTTTTCCAATTCCCCAACACTCCTAGAAAGCTCACTCTTCTCCTGCTGATAAGATCGAATATCCGCATCAAGACGGGCAATTTCATGACCTCGCGCATCAGCCAGATCCAGCAGGTATATTCCATGATGCTTTTGCTGCAGAAAAAAGGCATACGAAACCAAATCGGTATACGAAACATATGATACGCAAAGAGCAGCTTAAAACAAAAAACACACTCACAGCTTCAATAAATGCTTGATGCTTGGGAGTCGTCGAGGCAAGAACTTCTCTATCCCATTTGCCAGAAAAAGCTTGAGAAAGAAACCTAGCTACTGAAAGATCCAACGGATGCTTCAGGGGATACCTTGCATATGCTTTCAAATGTTCGGATATGTCTTCGGCAAAAGGACCAGGAATGGAACTTCGTTCAAGGAGCTTCCGTGCCTCCTCCGCCGAGCAAGGCCTTCGTACAAAGCCAACAGGAACTGAGCCTGGGACCGAAGCAGATCGAGAGGATTGACCCAGCGAGGCATCAACAAAACAGTCGTTGGAGCCATACTCATTAAAACCTATGCCAGATGGGCAAGGATCAACAACCCGGACATCAGCAAATACCGGAGCAGTAGGCCCCTGCGTTGACGCAGCAATTTGAGAGCACGTTACCAAGGCAGCCTCCCGAAGAGCTAGCTCATTCGAGGATCCACCTTTCTGCCTTTTCAAAGGTTCGACCTTCTCATCCTCGGTACCCCCGCCATCGGTTCCTCCCACGGATGTGGAAGGAACAACTAAACCTTTACCAGCAGTCTTTATAGTAGGTCTCTGTGAGCCAACAGTTCGGGAAATAGTCTTCACAAGCTTCTTCTTTACGCCGCTAAAGGCAGGTTTCTCCCGACTCGGGTCGCACAAAGAAAATTTCATTACACCATCGTCAACCTGGAGCACTTCATCCTGTTGAAAAGTGGTCAAAATTGTCAGGTTCAAAAACAGAGGCAGACATCCATACCCAGTAAATAACCGAGGCATATAGTGTTTTTCACCTGACCATCCTTCCCTCTTTCAGCAACCAACTTCGAAGGTTCTTTCCTCTTCCTCGAGTGATTGGTTTGCTCCTGAGCTTGTGGATTTTTCTGCTCAAGCTTCTGAAAAGAAAAACCTCATAAGTAAAACAACCAACAGAAAAAGGGTTATGAATGTATATATATATCCCTCGTCATACCTTCTCCTTAACAACAATTATCTTCTCCTGAGACTTCCTACGCTCCTCCTCAGAGAAGTGAATCTTATAAAACTCAACAACAGAAAGCTTATGGTTTTCTTTAAATTTTGTTCGTTCAACCTTTTTCTCCTTGTCTTCGTAGCCAAAAAGAACGGGACCTTCGATAAGCACGGGCTTTGAAAACCATACTTCATCACTAGAATGGCGAAGAAGTATATCAGTTTTAGACCCAGAAGGATCCACATCGCCCATAACATGCGAAGAATTAGCTACTTTGCCCAGGCTTACACCTTAGGGGGCCTTCGGTGTAGGCAAGCCTTTTTCCACCTTATAGTATTTGAAAAAAATTTCGACAGTCCAAAAACCTGGTGGACGCTTGAGTCCCTCGGGAAGCTTATCATAATAATAAGACTGACCAACCGAACGAGCTACCCACTCTCGAATAACTCGAATGGAATTCCCATCCAGTTGCATCACGCCACAAGGAGGGCTGATTTGGGAGTAAATTTCATAAAAAAGAGGATTCACAGGATCATACAATGGAATCGGAAGACCGGCGCCAAGCTGCTCGCCGGAGACAATTAACTTCCTATCACTACACTGATGAGAATAAAGCAATTCAGGAGACAAGTTGACTTTGCCCAAACTCTGGCAAAGGAAAAGATTTGCATCAAAGCCGTAAATCCTGGCTCTTTCTTCCCAAGTAAATTTCTGAGGATCTACCATATTCCGGGGAAACTCACTGCTCATTTCAGGGGCCTGGTAAACAAAGGAAAACTCAGAGAAGGAACAAGCAAAGAAGGATATAAATAATTACGAAAGCTTACCATAAATAAGGTAGCAGATCCAAAGGGGAGCAGTTAGAGAGATCGAGAATGCTAAAAATATTACAGAAGACTACAGAAGGGAAGAAGGGGGGAAACAAAGTTTAAATAGGAAGACACAAGACCGGCGCAGCCGGTAAAAGGTAGAAAGGGCGAAGATTTCGAAACCATTAAAAGAGACATGTGTCAGCTAAGAAAGTTAAAATACTGGACACGTGTCAAAAAAAGGACAAGGATCAGGGTAGTTTTCTTCCCCGAACCTCCTCGATCTTCGGATAAGAAAAGAGGCAAACTGTGGAGGGTAAAAACCCTCGGGACACGTGTCGCTAATCCAAGAAGCGGAAACCACTCCAGAGGAACCAGCAGCGAAGCCTCGGACCAAACCAAAGGAGGATGAGACCAAACATGACGAATGAAGACTCGGAAGAAAGAGATTCGGACCGCACCAAGGGGCCGAAGTCCCAGAACATACTTCGGAGCACCACCGAAGGAACCGCCTTACTCGACAAGGACTGACACCACCACGATTGACAAGGTATGAATTTATTTTACAATAGGGATAAGATATTTGGTTGCCATTAGCCATATTTTGATCTTTCTTGACCATAGCCTAGTAGCTTGGTTAATATCCCTAGCTTACACGTAAAATACCTATGCATGCGCTCTGTGCACGCGCCTTAGCCTATGCTCATGCATGTGCCTTGTCTAGCTCGCCATCCCCTTTGTTCCCTAGCCTAGCTCACACCCATGATGGGTGGCTCACGGCCATCCCATCCCTCCTTGCTCACGTCCCTTGTTTGTGCTAAAATATCTCGTCTTTTGGCTTGCCTAGCTCAAGTCCATGGACGAGCCCATCCCATCTTGGCCCTAAGCCAATCCCACGCTTTCCCCAAGCTAGAATATCTCTCTCTTAGCCTCGACCATGCCTTGGCCACACCCTAGGTAATTCACGCCATTGGCTTGGCCAATTCCATGGAGGCCCACGACCATTGGCTTGGCCAACTCTTTGGAGGCTCGTTGGCTTGGCCAATTCCTTGGAGGCCCGTGCCATTAGCTTGGCCAACTCCTTGGAGGCCCGCGCCATCGGCTTGGCCAACTTCTTGGAGGCCTGCGCCATTGGCTTGGCCAAGTCCTTGGAGGCCCACGGCCATGCCTTGCCAAAACCTTTGGGGGCTCACGTCCATGCCCTTGCTTACCCTTTGGAGGCCTCACGGCCATGCCTAGCTTAATTTATTGGGGGCCTTATGGCTGTCCATAGCTTAATTTGTGGAGGCCTCATGGCCGTCCCTAGCTCGCGGTCATGGAGGCCCATGGCCATTCTCTTGCTCACGGCTATCCTTGCCTTCCTAGAGCTAAAAAATCTCCTTCCCTAGCCTTGCCTTTACTTATGGATCCCTCTTATACAAGTCCTAGATGATTATGGACTTTTATTCCATGATATTTTAGTTTCCTAATCAAATTCGGAAATCTGGCAGATTACGAATTGCCTCAAAGGATGATTTTTACAGCCCAATCCGTGAACAATTAGGAGAAGCTTCCTTCACGAAAGTTTGTCCTTTGTGAGTTCCCCATAACATACTAAAATTTCGTTATTTTATCGAATATAGGCTGTCCTGGGTGATTTTTGGAATGGATGACGTGCAAACTGTCCAGAAATTTGAAATTAACGTAATGTTATGGCCTATTCTCATACGTCCTGTGTTTAACTTTCTAATAAGATTATTATGATATGCAACATGGCTTATTATTATTATTGTGGCCTATCTTTAGGTCTTGGATTGGCAATGCTTATGCATTCTTGATGATGGCTACGTTGTGTTAGCATCACTCGTCTGTTTTCCTGATTATAGACTTGCTTCTATAATCAGTGCTATAATTCTTAATCATGGCTCATGGCTATGTGATAGGTGCCTTAAAACACCTACTCAAGAGTACCTTATTATACACTTTATTTAGCTTATGCCTCGTACATTGGTTATTTAACGTCGTTTTCTATTTTTGCAGGTATAATGACTTTAAGTCATAAAACAAAAGAAAAATAATGAAAAATAAGCTCAGGGAACAAACTAGATCTGCAAGGTTGCTTAATGGGTCGCAACTGTGCTATGGGCCAACTAACTCGTGGGCTTGCTGGAAGGTTTAGAAAGTTTGAGAATTTCACACACACACATAACATGTGCATGCTGATTTTGCAAGATCTGGTCGATATCCAGAACAAAAGAGAGAAGAAAACAAAATTTAGAAACCAGGGAAGACAAGAGAGAGAGCTTAGATCTGAAAATGAAGAGCAGAAATTCAGCTGAGTATGGTGGTTTTGTGGTGGGTTTGGATAGTATTGTAGCTGGACAGGAAGGAATTTCTGTGGCTTTGGAGGAGGACGATTTGTGGCTGGAAATTGTAATGATTGGAACTCTTTTTGGCAGTAGAAAGAAGAAGAAGAGCTCGTGTTTGCTGATTGATTCTCCAAGGATTTTCTGTAGTTTGGATGGCGGATTAACATGTGGGGTTTCGAAGCTTGGCATCCATGGATTTCTGGTGGCGGAATTGGAAGCTAGTCAGGAGATGGAGTTAGTAACTCAGATTCGTGGATCTGATGAAGGTTTTCTGGGTTCACTGCTTGGAATTATAAAGGGGGTTTGAAGCTATTACGAAATACAGAAGTCTGGTACTGATTCAGGGAGAGCTGGTGGTTTGAATTCATGGTGATTCAAGGGTAAATTTCTGGCTGTATAGAGCGGTATTGGTGTTGGTATCTGCTGCTACTTGTTGGGAAGTTCTATTGGGTTTTGTCTGAAATGGAAGCAAGAAATAGAAGGCTATGGGAGTGGCAGGAATGATGGTGCTAGTTTGTTACAGTGAGATAAGGAGCTGAAATGGTGTTGATGTTGTGATGGCTACTGACATTGGTTTGTGAGGTAGACTGAATGGGTATGTGTAGAATGATTGATTGTGGCAGACAAAGAAGCTCAGGAAAGCAGTAACAAGAGAGAGCTATGTAGAAGATCAAGAGGTTAATCTGAAACCAAGACGCAGAAGTGTTTCAGTTGTCAGTTCTGCTTGGTTTTCAGATGCAGAACAAGGTGAAAATGGTGGATTGTTGCTATCAGTTCTGTGCTGTATTAGATGGAGGTTAAGGCGTGATTGGTGAGTATGCGATGAATGATGAGGCGGGTACTGGTTTGATCACAGGACTATACACAGAAAAGGTGAGTTTGAGCTGAGTTTAAGGCATGTATATGTCAGAAACAATGGTGATGTTGCTATGATTTGTGAGAGCTGCCGGATTGAATGTTGGAGGGTTATTTGCTTTGGTTATGAGTTGAATTAAGAGATCACCAGGAAATGCAGCATGGAAGCAGGTTGGTAGTGATTCTGGGTTTTGACAGAGCTCGCAAGGAGAAAGCAACAAACATTGGGTGTTCATAGTATGGCAGTGGTTGTCGTGGCTTGTGGTGAATGGGTTAAGTGTGACAGTTGCAACTACAGGACTCTGGTGTGTGTCTGAGAAGGAATAGGAGAGAGGTTTGGAGTTCAAAGCCTGCAGTAACTTGGCGGACCCATCTATTTCAGTTATGGAAAGAGTTTTAGGCCTGAAAAATAGCCAAGCAGAAGAGCTAAGGCCGTTAGATGGTTGTAGCGAATGGTGGAGGATTCTTGAAGTATATTTGGGCAGTTAAACTTGTTTAGGAAACATGGATTTGCGTGGAAACAAAGTTGGCAGGAGTAGAGGCTATAAAAGAAGAGACGCAGAGATACAAGGAACTATCTCTACACCATCTGGAACACCAACAGTTAAAGAGGCGCAGCAGGAGTTTTTAGAGGCAGACAAAGACTTTTGGATATCAGTTTGGAGGCGCAGGAGAATTGCCACTGAAGGACAAACTGAGTTTGCTTTTCTTTATTTTCTTTGAGTTTTAACAACTTATTTTCTCTCAAAGATTTTGTTTTCTTTAAGACATGAGTAACTAGTTTTCTTTTATTGATTGGGGAGGATTTCGAAACTCCCAAGACATGAGATTTTAATCAATTTATGCAAGTTAATCTTTCAATATTCTTGTTTTGTTGATTGTCTTTTACCGTGCTATGACCATGAGATGTATGCTAGTTGTTCAAGTGGCCAACTGAATACCTTGTATGCAATTCTAATGCTAGTGTAGAAAGCTCTAATCCGTAATTGTTAGAGTAATCTTAACATAAGTAGCAAAACATTAACGTTGCGGAGGGATTCCGTGGACAATAGTGTGTAGAAGATAACCCTAGGTTAACATGCCGAACTTATGAGCATGTGGCTAGGAGCAACCTAATATTATTTTGGGCATTCATATGTCTTCATTATTCAGAGAATTGGTGCATTACATGCCACAAGCCAATTTCTCATATTTATGGCAAATCGAAAGTCGTATTTACTTGACTATTGCCACAGAGAGTTGTTGAAATCCTCTCAGTCTAAATGGTGGTTGCATAGCTCAATCCTTAGACTTCTCTCATTGGTTTAAATGGAGATTGCCCGGCTCAATCCTTATACCAAACTTAAAAGAGATACACAAGCTTATCGCTTAATCTCTATTTTTACGCGAAGTCCTGAGTTTACCAGTAATTGGTACGACTTTGCACTTAGTCATCTTTCACTTAACAAATATTCAATATTTAACAAATCTTACGAGAATAAAGTAAGTTACATGGGGGGGTATTCTTTAGGGTTTTGGTTTGGCGGTCTACGGCACGTGTGATTGCAACGGCTCAATCACTCAACGGGAAAGAAACTAAGTCGTGTGAACGTTGCTGAAAAGAGGGGATGAGAAAGTGGTTTGTTATTCTTCCCTAATATTAGGTGCAAGACTTGCCCCACTTACTCCACACTCCCACTTCTTACGAGATAAGTTAGAATTCTATTGCTATAAATAGGTCACTCGACCAGTTTGGAAAGACAGTTCAGTTTTCGACAGAACAAAAGGTTTAATTCAGTGCAAGTATAATCAATTTATCTCATCGATAATTGATTACCTCTTCTCATTCAGCATTCAATATCTAGTGAGAACTGAATATCCATTCTTTTTAACAATTTAATCACAACATCACAGAAATTATAGCAATTCTCTGATCTCATCTTTCTTTGCTTCCCTCCCTAAACCAACCCTATATCCTCTTCTTGTAACTGAAGCAATACTCGAACGGCCATTTATTGGTTTAGGCGAGCCTTGTTCGATCTTGACCTCTCGAATACCATTACAATTTCATATTACATCATTACACTTCACACTTTACCCCTCAGATTCTCTTTATTGTTTTACACCTAAAACACTAGCGCCAAACTGTTGATACTAATTTTCCCATATCATACTACAAGTAAATATTATTAAAGGATCGATTACTTAGGTCGTTGGTGGCCTCTGTTCGTTAACAACCAGGGATCTTGTTCAAGGGTTTGAACGTATTATCGTTAGTTATTATAAACCAAGTTGGCTACCGACCACAATCCTGGGATCACCTTGGGGATGATCGTCAAATGAAATTAACTACAATAAATATGACTGCAATGATAATCAACACAACAATTAACGAGGTTCAGCAACTGTGTGCTTACGTCCTCGGGGGTAAAATCTGTTGTTCTATTATACGAAATCAATAAAGTTTTCTCTGGTTTACACTATAAGTCACTTTAATTTGTTATGGATAGAGGTCATATGAAATCTTGAGAGTATTCACCCAAGGATTCTAACTCCTAGCTATCCTTCCCAAACTATGCGACCCCCATTGCTGCTGAAGAGAGGGGGTATTTATAGTACTTAGTGGGCGTCGCTCTTTGCTATCCTTGGTTGCTTCGTTCTCTTGATGCTCGTTGGTATGATCATCAATCTTCGGTAATCGCCCTTATCATCCAATCCTGGCTCATCGTACTACTATGTGGAGGATCCTTGTTGTATCCTTGCGTTGTCGGTTCCTTATTGGTATAGGTTTCTACTCTCCACCATTGGTTAGACCAATCCCCATTCGACAGACGATATCTGTCATGTTGTCTACAACATTTAATGCGGTGTGACTGCTCCTTGGCGTGCCTGCTTTCTCCTAGTATCCTAGGTTGCTGATCCTTCAATCTCCTCCCTTGGATTTCATCATCTCGTGATGAGATACCGCTTTTCTGGGATGTGCTCCTGTCTTTCGCGGTTCACGTCGCTTTTGTGCACAGTCTTCGGAGATGGTACCACGTGTCCATCCGAAATTATGTATTAACAGTTTGCCCCTTTTCTTTCAGTTATTGATGTGGGCAATTATGGAAGAAAACCTCCGCCTATGCCGCCATTTTCAAATAATGGTGGACCCTTCCTTCACGCCTTTTTGTGGTTTTGTGGGTGTTTGTGTTTTTGTGATTTCTATAAATGATGGGTTAGAGGCATGATCTTCATATTCTTTAGTCATAACTTTCCTTCCTGGATGTTTTCATTGATTAATGGTTCTTCATCTCTTCCTCTTTTGTTTCAACCTTTCTTTAAATCCCGATGACACGAAAGCCATCAAGTTCTAAGTCCAAATCCTCCTCCAAGAAGTCGAAAGATGTTGTTATGAATTCGACTGTGTCTTCGACTTGCCTCGTCCTTCCTTTGTATGACCCTGGTGACACCTTCTTCATTGATGTTCTCTCTGGTCGAGACAATCCTTCCTTATGTCAGAAACTTCGTGGTATATAACAGTATACTGGAAACTTCTTTCGTGTTCTGTACGAATGCTGCCTCGGCAGTAGTAGACGTACTCGCATGAGATGCTATGATCCTTTCTCTTTAGCAATGGTTCGTCGGGAAGATTATGCTCCTCAGAATTTCAACTTGACCTGGGGGGATTCCGTTCAAAGTTCTAATGTGGTGCCTTGGTCTGTTGGTCCTCGTCGATTTTCCCCTTCTGCTAGGCAAATCTGCGACAAGGTTCCTCTTTTGCTGGGTGACTGCGATGACCCCGATTTGTCTGTTATCCATGAGACAATTAGTATTCCTTTTCCTGATGATCAGAGGCTTCGTCTAAGTCGCGACCATCGGTGGATGCGTATTCCTCTTCGTGTTACTGGTCCGTGGGTTCGCTGGTTTCAGAAAATCTCAGTCTCAGCCTGGCATTTTCATTCCTCGTCTGATGAAAGATCTTCCTCCTCGCTATCGAACTTTTATCGCCTGGCGCTTTAATCCGACTCCTTCGTGGGTACGTATTTCTATTTTTGTTCTGTCTTCTCTTCTCATACCTTTTTCCAATGGACGGTTTTCTTATGTATGCTCAGTCTTTGAGAGCTAGCGCTCCTTCGCCTAGCATGAGTTATAGTACCTGTACTCGGAAAAGGAAAGTTGGTGCTGAGCTAGCAAAAGATATTAGTAACAAATCAATCGGTGCTACTTCGTTGTCAAAGGTATGGGTAATCTATGTTTGTCTTTGTGTATATGTAGTTGTCCCCCTTTGCCCATGCCTTTGATAAATGGTTTTGTGATTTTTAGCTGCTTACTAGAAAGAAAAAGAAGTCTGGGATGAAAACTGCTAGCGGAGTTGGTGCGCCTGAAGAGTCTTTTGCTTCCAGGGTGAGTGCGGGTGCCGAGGATAGCTCCGAAGATGTTTCCCCGGGTCACCATAGTGATGATGGTGTCGTTTCTCAGAGTTGCTTGCCTGCCCCTGCAGTCCCCGCTGCTCAAGCTTCTATGGTTGTGGATATTACTGATGACGCTGATGTGCAGGATAGCCAATACCCTGAGTTTTATTCTGCTAATGAAACACAAGTGAACCTGAAAGGTGTTGAGCTTTTGTCCTGTTCTGCCGAGGCTTGCATTCCTTCTTCGTCTGGTCTCCTTTAGTCGGTGGTGAGATCTGCTAACCAAGTGTCCCCCCTGTCTTTTGCTGTCGTGAAGCCCGTGGACTGGTCTTCGTTTTTCTTGAAAGACCCTAATCCCCCTTTGGATTCACAAGTAGCCGTCTTTGATGATCGAGTGCCAGAGTTGCGGTCTGAACTTAACGTCGTTGCGTTGTTGATGGATGAGTATAGACGTGTCGCCGATGAATCGAGGGCTCGAGAAGAGGCTTCTGCCGCCGAAAATGCTCTTTTGAGAACTCAACTTCATGACTTTGATGCGAGGGTAGCCGTTGTTGTTGCTTCCCAAACTGAAGGGTTGAGTCTTACCTATATGCCCGTTCTGCTGCGATAACTGTTAACGAAGCTTTTGCCGAGGCCGAGTGCCATTTCCCTGGTATCGCTTTCCCGAGGATGGATGTCCCTTAGTCGTCATTTCTTATGGAAGAAATTATTCGGAATTCCCTGCTTCCACCTGTATTTTGACCTGTTGGGTGAATTCCTGGCCATTTATTGCCATGTGAACTTGTTTTCTTCTTTTTATTTCGTTGTTGTAACTTTTTGTAACCGGATGTATCCGAATGGTAATATTGTTGATCATGAGATCTTCTCCTTATTGTCTAGTATTTCAGGCATTTCAACGTTCTTGGGTTAAGCATTATCTTTCAATCATCCTTGGCCAGGGGATGATTTAGGACATTAACTCGGGAAAAAGACTTTCCCGCTAGAGGCGACGTTTGAGTATCTCTATCATTGGGATTCTTACTTTTCGCCTCATACATATTAATGAGGATCCTAGAGATGACCTGTGATCAACAGGTATGCTCCTGTCATGGCAATTGTTCTGTTGCGCTTAGGCTGCTAGCAATTGTTCTGTTGCGCTTACATCACTCTTACTTTAAAACTTGTCACTTTTCGAGAGAAAACAACTTATTGATATACTACATCGTAGCGTCCTTCGTGGAAAAGTAACACAAGATAGGTGGTAGAACTTCGGATTAGTAACTCCTGCTCCTCCTTTCCCCTGGGGGTAATACTTCTTAATGTATCGTGCATTCCATGGGTGTTTCAAAGTATCTCCCTGCATGTTTCTGAGATAATACGATCCCTTCCCTGCAATATCTTCAATGACATATGGTCCTTCCCATACGGGGGCTAGTTTTCCCCATTCAGTCTTCTTTTGGTATGGTGGTATCTGCCTCATTACGAATTCTCCCACCGTAAAGTTTCGAAGAATTACCTTTTTGTTGTACTCCTTGGTGATCCTTCGTTGATAGTTCTCCATTCTTTGGAGTACAGTTTCCCTTCGTCCTTTTAGATCATCTATTTTTTCGTAGATTAGATCCGTGGTTAGATTCTTCTCCCAGGCTTCGGTCTTCGTCGTTGGGATGATAACTTCGGTAGGAATTACAGCTTCGGTCCCGTAGGTCAGCATGAAAGGTGTTTCTCCCGTAGCTTCTTTTCGAGTTGTTCGGTACGCCCATAGCACATTGTGCAATTTCTCACACCATTTCCTTTTGTAATTGTCGAGTTTCTTCTTTAAGGTCATAGCTATGGTTATGCTTGTGGACTCCGCTTGACCGTTGCTTTGTGGGTACGTCGGTGTTAACTTCATCTTCTGGATTTTATAGGTGTCGAACAACATGTCGATGTTCTTTCCGCTAAGTTGAGATCCGTTGTCTGATATAATGGTTGCCGGGATCCCGAACCTGCAAATAATGTGTTCAAACAGAAACTTGAATACGTCTCGATCTCTGATGTGAGCGAGGGGTGCAGCCTCCACCCACTTGGTGAAGTAGTCGGTGGCGACTATTAGGAACCTTCGATTGTCGAACCCTGCTACCAATGGACCCACTATGTCGACTCCCCACTTCGCGAATGGCCAGGGGCTCAATACCGCGTTCAGCTCCGTTGCCGGTGCTTTAAATTATCTTGCAAACTGCTGGCAGGCAAAACATCGTCTCGCCATCTCCAATGCATCTCTGTTCATGCTTGACAGTAATATCCTTGTAGTCGGGCTTTCTGTGCCAGGGATCTCATGCCTCTGTGGTTGCCCGTGTCTCCATAATGTATGTCTTTCAAAATGTGTAGCACTTCTTCTTTCGTGATGCATCTGAGCAATGGTCCCAGGAACATAGATTTGTAGGGGATTCCTTCCCGGAGGTGATATCTTGCCGCCCTTGAGATGATCTTCTTAGCGTACTTGGGATCTTCGGGCAATGTTTCATTGCTTAAGTATTGGTGAAGGGGTACTCTCCAGTCGTCCTCTATCTCGTTGCCTTCTGTGTTTGGTGGGCTGGATACTCCTTCCGAGTCCATGGCTTCTTCTCCCTTGGTTTCAATATTCACCGATGGTTCATACACTCTTCCCACCTTGATGGATGTGACACTGGGATCTCGTAGCATAGATGATATATATGCCAACGCGTCTCCATGTCTATTGTCTTTCCTTGTTACGTGCCTGTAGGTTACCTTTTCGATCTTCGCTGTGAGTTCTTGTGCTAGCTTCAAGTATGCAGCGAGGCATAGATCCAAAGTTTTGTATTTGAGTTTGATTTGCCTGATGACGAGTTGTGAGTCGCTTGTGATCCTACCGTCCGTGATGCCTAACTCGATTATCAGCCGTAGTGCGTGGATCACTGCTTCGTACTCAACGATGTTGTTTGTGTATTCTTCAAATTCTAACCTGAATGCATTTAGGATCTTATCTCATGTTGGTGTGGTTATCACAATTCCTATCCCTGCACCTTCTTTGTTGGAGTACCCGTCCACGAACACTTCCCATCTTCGTGAGTTGACTGGCTCCAGCAGATCATCAGGATCTTCTTTGTCTTCCTCGGCTCCTGGTATATCATTTATTTCTTCTTCGTCTTTGAGGGGTAAGTCCGCCAAGAAGTCTGCTAACACCTGTGATTTCTCAGTCGTTCAAGGTTCGAATATGATTTTGAACTGCGTTACCTGTGCATTCCATTCGGCTATACATCCTACTCTTTCTGAGTTTTGGAGGACTTGGCCGATTGGTGCCTGCGTTAGTACTCTTACCGTATGTGCGTTGAAATAGGTCCGCAACTTTTGTGCTGCAAATACGAGTGCTAGGTTGATCTGCTCCATCTTCGTGTAGTTTCTTTCAGCTTGGTACAGAGTTTTGCTGATGTAATAAATGGGTATCTCTTCTTTCTTGTTTGTCCGAACTAGGACCGCGCTGATTGCGCAGCTGGTTGCCGCCAAGTATAAAGTTAATACCTCGTCTTTTTCTGGCCTTTGTAACGTCCTTCAGGTTCCTTGGTGACGGCATATGTACCACAACTCTGACTTTCTCCGGATCCACCTCGATTCCTTTTTTAGTGACCAAGTAACCTAAGAATTTTCCGGAGGTCACCCCGAAGGTGTATTTCTCCGGATTTACCTTCATCTTGCAACTCCTCATGGCTTCGAATATTTCTCAGAGATCCGCCAAGTGATCTTGCGATTTTAGACTCTTGACGAGCA
>JAJJMA010066109.1:0-10790 GCA_023529015.1 Papaver nudicaule
TGGGTCACATCTGGCGGACTCCTGTTGATGCAACTGCACTTCCAGGCGACCCTTAGGCAACGCCTTGGTGGCAGTTGAATTTGGAACAGTACCGCCAGGCGACCCTTGGGTCACAGCGGACTCCTGTTGAGCAAAACATAGTATTTGTTCTACTTAGCCAATAAAAGGGGTGCCAAAATACTAGGGTACGAACATCGCCCAATCTTAACCTCTTACTTGTTAGGGGTTAAGAAGTTCGGGTTCTACCCATCACAGAATCCTGTTGACGGTAACTCACCCCCAAGCCTGTAGCTTGGAGCAGTTAATCTACCCGCCCCCAAGTAAATTGTTCGTACTAAGAAGTCTTCATACCCCAAGCATCAGTCGTCGTTGCTGCTGATGGAGTCATGTAACCGAACCTCAGCACTAATGTGGTTCGGCTCAAAGTTGGCAAGGGTGCACTCCTTCCAACAGTAGCACGCACACACAAGTTATGATGCAAGTTTTGTGCTGTCTTGAACTACATAGGTGGCCAGCCTATGTAGAAGTTTGCACAGAATGTGGTTTTCACCATTGAAACCATATAATAGAAAAAACAAAAATTTGTTCCTGCAGAATGGTCAAAATACCGTATAACATAAAAACATACGTACCTCATATAAGCGTTGAAAATCTCCGTTGAAAGCATAGATGACGTAACAGTTTAGGTCAAAATCCGAGCTATTTTGAACTTGAGCTGGTTGCAGATCAAAATCCAACGCAACCATCTTTCTCGAATTATGGAACCAGATATCACGTAAAAGCAAAAAACTGCACTGTCATGAGGCGGGCCTCAACTGACAACAGTTGAAACTGGAAAACTGCTATGCCAGGAATCTGTACTCCAGTGGCAGCAGCTAATTAACTGACAGTAGTTGAAATTGGAAAACTGCGCTGCCAGGAGTCGACCCTCACTAGCGGCAGATGAAAATTGAAAACTGGGCTGCCAGGAGGGTGACCCTCACTGGCAGCAGTAAAACTGAAAACTGGACTGCAAGGAGTCGAACCTCGACTGACAGCAGTTGAAATTGAAAACTGGACTGCCAGGAGTCGAGCCTCGAATGGCAGCAGTAAAATTTGAAAACTGGACTGTCAGGAGTCGAGCCTCGACTGGCAGCAGTAGAATTGAAAACTGGACTGCCAGGAGTCGAGCCTCGACTGGCAGCAGTAGAATTGAAAACTGGACTGCCAGGAGTCGACCTTCACTGGCAGCAGTGGAAATGAAAACTGGACTGCCAGGAGTCGACCTTCACTGGCAGCAGTTGAAATTGAAAACTGGACTGCCAGGAGTCGAGCCTCGACTGACAGCAGTAGAATTTGATAACTGGACTGCCAGGAGTCGAGCCTCGTTGACAGCAGTTAAAATTGAAAACTGGACTGCCAGGAGTTGAGCCTCGACTGGCAGCAGTTGAAATTGAAAACTGGACTGCCAGGAGTTGAGCCTCGACTGGCAGCAGTAGAATTGAAAACTGGACTGCCAGGAGTCGAGCCTCGACTGGCAGCAGTAGAATTTGACAACTGGACTGCCAGGAGTCGAGCCTCGCTGACAGCAGTTGAAATTGACAACTGGACTGCCAGTAGTTGAGCCTCGACTGGCAGCAATAGAATTTGACAACTGGACTGCCAGGAGTCGAGCCTCGCCGACAACAGTTGAAATTGAAAACTGGACTGCCAGGACTCGAGCCTCGGCTGGCAGCAGTAGAATTGAAAACTGGACTGCCAGGAGTCGACCTTCACTGGCAGCAGTTGAAATGAAAACTGGACTGCCAGGAGTCGACCTTCACTGGCAGCGCAGTTGAAATTGAAAACTGGACTGCCAGGAGTCGAGTCTCGACTGACAGCAGTAGAAATTGAAAACTGGACTGCCAGGAGTTGAGCCTCGACTGGCAGCAGTAGAATTGACAACTGGACTGCCAGGAGTCGAGCCTCGTTGACAGCAGTTGAAATTGAAAACTGGACTGCCAGGAGTTGAGCCTCGACTGGCAGCAATAGAATTTGACAACTGGACTGCCAGGAGTCGAGCCTCGCCGACAGCAGTTGAAATTGAAAACTGGACTGCCAGGAGTCGAGCCTCGACTGGCAGCAGTAGAATTGAAAACTGGACTGCCAGGAGTCGACCTTCACTGGCAGCAGTGGAAATGAAAACTGGACTGCCAGGAGTCGACCTTCACTGGCAGCAGTTGAAATTGAAAACTGGACTGCCAGGAGTCGAGCCTCGACTGACAGCAGTAGAATTTGACAACTGGACTGCCAGGAGTCGAGCCTCGACTGACAGCAGTAGAATTTGACAACTGGACTGCCAAGAGTCGAGCCTCGACTGGCAGCAGTTGAAATTGACAACTGGACTGCCAGGAGTCGAGCCTCGACTGGCAGCAGTTGAAATTGAAAACTGGACTGCCAGGAGTTGAGCCTCGACTGGCAGCAGTAGAATTGACAACTGGACTGCCAGGAGTCGTCCCTCACTGGCAGCAGTAAAATTTGAAAACTGGAATGCCAGGGTCGACCCTCACTGGCAGCAGTTGAAATTGAAAACTGGACTGCCAGGAGTCGACCCTCACTGACAGCAGTTTAGATGCTCAAAACTCTAGCAAAAATTCTTCAAAATAAAAGTTTTTTACTCTTAATGGCGTAGAGGATCAAAAGGTGAATCCAACAAGCCCAAAATCACTCAAATCGGACGAATAACGGAGAAGATATCGCCAAAAGAATATTGAGCGGTGGTGCGCAAGGTAGATGACGTGGCAACGCTGGCTCTGCACGAACTGATGATGCGACGCGCTGACTGGATGGCTAGAGGGTCTGAAGTCGAATCCAACGAGCCAAAAATCACTCAAATCGGATGTATAACGGGGAAGATATCATCAAAAGAAGATTGAATAGTGGCGAGCGCAATAGGGATGACGAGGAGGATGACATGGCACTGCTGATTGGGCAAGAATTGCTGACGTGTCAGCTGACTGTGCGCGCTTGTGTGGCACATGCGGGGGTTGCTGTGGGTGCAACGAGGGAGCAGATGTCCTGGGTGATAGGACGGGAGCCAGGCTGGGTGTTTGGCGGGAGCTAGACAGGGAGATGGCTGGCGGGAGTCGCTAGGGAGCAGCAAGCGGGTGCCACCAGGGTGCTTGCCGGCCGCCGGCATTACCGCCGGCTTTGACCGCCGGCTTCAGACCGCCGGCTCCTGCTGTTTTTTTTTTTTGCAATGCTTATATGTGTTGCACTTATTTTGCAACACTTATATGTGTTGCAATTCTCGAACCTTCAAAACTTCAACTCCTTTACTTTGCAACACTTATGTATGCTGCAGTTTTAGGGCTTTTTCTTATGACTTTTCTGTCACACTTTGATACTTTCTGCTTCTCCTTCTGGAGCGTTTTCTCACGTACTGTTCCAGCAATTCTGAATCTGATACTGCTGCAGACCGAACGTCTCAGCAGCAGTTTCCACGAACTCGAAAAACTCGATCACATCGCAGTTCAACTTTTTTAGACATGACAATTTCTGTCATATAATTTGTGTCGTTCTTTCTCCACTGATGTTTTCTGGATCTTTCCACACAACAGTTTTTGGTGAACTTCGAACATGAAATTGTTGTAGACCGAACGTTTTGGTAACAGTTTCTGCAACTAAATCTCGAACTCTTCAAACGATACATCACGGTATCCCCTTCCAGGCAATCTGACAGCTGTCTGTCAAGCGGATCGATCTATTCACGCTATGACAATTTTCAGCGGCTGCATCCTGATCTCGAACACGGACATGATTTTTTTTCTGCAAAACTGTTTTCTGTGGGAACACGATTCTTTTATCTCGAATCCCCTTAGTCGGCGCCAATGATTGTACGGGAATAAATTCTCATACAAATCACGAATATTGCTGATAATAATATAAAACATGCATAAACACGAAAATAAAGAAGACACAGATTTTACGTGGTTCGACATTGTTGTGTCTACATCCACGGGTGAATCCCCTTGGGGAGTGATATTTTATTGATTATCAGGGTACAACGAATTTAGGGTTTTGGAAGGGAGGAGACAGATTTCTAAGGTTGCCATCTTGTGGCTGATTTCTGTTTGGTGGAGTTGGGGTCCTTTTTCTGGTTTCTGTCCTCCCTCTATATATATCTACAAAATATGAATTCTACCCTAATTATAATTCTGCAAGTATCTTGGGCCGCAAGGCTTCTAGAAACTTCTGGAATCTTCCTCTAGCTCTCCAAAAGCGGTTCTGGACCAGTCTATACGGAATGGTTGACTTGACCGACAGTTGACTTTGACTTTGACCAACTTTGACCGACAGTTGACTTTGACCAAATTCGGTCAACAGTTGATTTTGGCCCTCCTTGACCAGCGCCTGACTTCGACCAACTCTGGTCAACGGTTGACTTTGACCACCATTGACCAGCGGTTGACTTCCCTCTATTGACTGTAGACAATACGGGCTGCTGGACTGGGTTGGCAGGATGAATGGCAGCTTGGCTAACTGGGCTGGCAGTTTGAGCTTATAGCTAAGCGGTCTCCAAAAAGGGTATTCTGGTCCAAACTGTGGCAATTTTAGCCATGGTACAAACAGTTGCTAAGAACAGATTTGCTGCTTGCTTTTTGAAAAGGCGAGCTGGAAGAGCTCGAAAGAAAACTTCAAGAGGCCAGATTGGCCATTGATTGTCTTCGAGATGGTCGACAATCGTCTCCGATCACCTCAAGTAGCGAGGGCTATCGGAGTGACAGTAATAGGTTACTGGCAGAAAGGGATAGGGCTTTAGAGGATGTGAATTATTATAGAGCGAGAAGAAAAGAAGCCGAAAGTCTTTTCGTTGAAGAGAGAAAAAGAGGAGATCAAGCCGAGCGCCTTCTCGAGGAGATTAAAAATAAAAACGCGTTGTTGTCCCGAGAGAATCATTTTTTCCAACTGGATGTGACTCGACTGACACAAGAGCGGGACGCAGCTTGCTCGGAGAGGTCGGTCCATTCCTCTGGTAGGGTTCTAATTGAAAGGTTAGAAGAGAACATCGGAAATTTGAAGGTGCAGCTGTGTACACAGAAGAATGTTAATAAGGACTTGGTTACTGAAAATGATCTTAAAAAGGAGTTGTAACGATATATGCCGAGAACTTGCTTTGGCAAACAAGTCAAATGTCCAGACTGCTGCTCTTGTTGATGAGTACCGAATAGAATTAGCCAAGAGTGGGGCCATTGCTTCTGAGGATGTTAGGAAGAATGCTTCGGTGCCCCGCTTTACTAATCAGCACGAGGTTGCTGAATATATGGTTTTTAAAGAAAGTAGGGAGCTAACCCCAAATTCTTTTCGCTTTCTTCGAATCCTTGGTTGAGTTTTGTCGTCCTATTATTCTTATGTTTTGTGTTTCGTGTTTTCAGGCATCAAAGCTAATTTAAAGAAACAGGTTGTTGATGCCGAGGCAGCGAGGTTGGAGGCTGAAAGTAGGGTTAGGCAGTTGACTCAAGAACTATCCGAAGAACGCCAACGCCGCTCTGCTGATTCGGCTAGATTTTCTCGAGAACTTGAGCTCGAACGCAAGCGTCGTTCTGAAGAGGTGACAAATCATGCCGAGCTGCTGTCCAAGGAATGGGAGTTTCGCCTTAAATATCAGGCAAATGTAAGGGGCTTGGTGACCGGTTTTTCCCTTGTGCACCATGAGTTAAGACATGGTCAGGCTGTAGAAGAACTTCTTTCCCGATCTGCTTTAACTACTGCCTTTTCTACCAGCATGGCCTGCCGAAAACATGGTCGCTCCCTTTTTAGAACCATTGGTGTTGAACCTCCTACTTATGGCCCCATCGGTGCACGTGACTCGGACGTTTGTATCTCCTATTGATGAGTATCTACTCCCTCAGGAGGTTTTTGTTGCCTTAGCTAGAGATGAGCTTCGGAAGAGGGGCTTACTGGAAAAGTTTTTGAAGGGGTCTAGTAGTGGTGATGACGGTGATAATGCTAAAGGTGGTGATTCAGGAAATCTTGGCGATGCTGCCGAAGGTACCCGTAATGGCCCGGGCGAATCCGTTCATGCTCCCGAGGATGAACCTCGTGATGGTGCCAATTGTTCAAAGGGATAGCCCATAGCCTTTTAACTTGTGTACTTATGCTTTTCCCTTTGTAGCTGCGTCCGCGTCATTTGTTTATACACGCGTTTTTGTTGTCGTTTTTCATGCCCTGCAGTTATATATATAAAGAATTTATTTTGCTTATTTTTCTATTGTTATGCCCCTCCTCAGGGCTGCTTTTTGTTTGGAGGAGGTCCCTTGGCTGAGATTCACTTGTAAATGCAAGTGAATTAACTGCCTCGGGGTTCCATCTTCCTCTATAGGTAGATGTTAATCCCATTTATCGTCCCCTAGACGCCCGAGAACGTGGGGTCCTCGTGGCCGTTTGGTAGTGAGTACGAATGCATCATTAGCTTTTGTAGCCTTGATTCAAAGTGCTCACCGCTAATCGGGGTGTCTTGTGGGTAGAGGACCGTGCCATATAACTCGTAGGGCCCTTACGATTTATACGGTCATCGGCTATGTGCCTGCTATTCGAGGTCTTTATGTTTTTTTGGAGATTTTTGCCTTTGGCGTTACAGCATGTTTATTGTTTGGCGATTTTTGCCTTTGGAGCCTGTTTATTGTTTGGCGATTTTTGCCTTTGGCGTTACAGCCTGTTTATTGTTTGGCGATTTTTGCCTTTGGCGTTACAGCCTGGTTGGCGTTTTTTGCCTTTGGCGTTACAGCCTTTGTGATGGTTCTTAGCCAGGGTGTTTCTTACCCGCCTTGACAGGATCTGGAGTTCGATTCCAAAAGGAGTTGCATCAATGTGTGCGATTTTTATTTATTAAATCTCTTCGAGTACTGCTTACAAAAAGAAATTGCTTTCTTATACTAGGTGTTTCATGTGCTTTCCCTCCACTGGGGTTTTTAACCTCTGGCCTTCGAGGTTGATCAAGCTATACGTGTCGTTGTCAAGTTGCCTTTCGATGACAAATGGTCCTGCCCAGAAGGGTTCTTGCTGGATGTTCTTGCTTTCGGTAGACTCGCCTAATTGTTCGTTCGGAGTCTGGAGACTGCCTGCAGCCACGAGGAACTGTTCTCGGTTCTCGAGATGCTGGGTCTCTTCGCTGCTGTCTTGCTTCACGCCTAGCATCCCAGCTTCGGTGTCAGCTATGAATTTTTCTATGCTTTCGTCCGATATCCTTGGGTACTTAAGTTGCCCCGAACATTCCTCACTACCTTCTTTTGCCTGAATATCTATTTCGTGGCAGGCACGAGCCTCGGTAGGGTCACCTGGGATCTCCGCAATCCCTCTTGGGGTTGGAAACCTGATTCTTTGGTGCAATGTGGATGCGACGCCCATAATGCTGTGCAACCATGTCCTTCCTACGATAGCGTTATAAGGAGATCCTATGTCCACCACACAGAATAGGGTTGGCTGCTTTTGGCTACCAGCACGGATTGTGATCATTAGCTCTCCCCGAGGTGTTGATGGTTTTCCGTTGAAACCAAATATGTTGTATGTTGAGGGCACCAAGGCGGCTTTCTTTCCCTTCATCTTGTCATATGTTTGCCCAAAGAGTATGTCCACAGAACTCCCAGGGTCTACCAGTATTTTAGGCATAGCTATCTTTCCCATTTGAAGGGTAATGACCAAAGGATCATTGTGTGCTCTTCCCTCATTGGGGATGTCTGCTGCCGAAAAGAACACGGGCTGCTTCTGCCACTCCTCTAAGCGATTCTTTGTGATCACACTGAGTATTTCCTTACCCTCAAAGTCCCTTTTATGGATGCGACCTGTCTGGATCCCTTCTAGCCCCTTTGTGTGAACAATGGAATTGCAAGCTCCGAATCTTGGAATATCCCTGTCGATTGTAATCACATAAGCTTCGTGCTTCGGCTCCTCCTTAAGTTGTGGTTGATTTGGGGGTGGTTTAGGTAGCTCCATAAGATGTTTAAATTGCTCTCTGGCTATAAAGAAATAAATTTGATTTTGCGCCGTAACGCAGTCCTCGGTGGTATGTCCATAAAATTTGTGGAATTGACAATAATCTCTCGAATTTTTCGTATGTTTCGGTTGGTTTCCCCTACTTCGGGGATATCTTATCTCGCTGGCAAATTCGGACTGCTTGATGATCCGAAGTGCCTCTTCGATAGGCACACAGAGCTTTGGAAGTTTCCTATCGTGAAATGCAGGAAACCCTGGTTTGACCGTCCCGAATTTTCTGTTTCCTTGTCCTTGTTGGCTACTGTTTCCTTCGAACTCTCCCCGAGGGTTGTTTCCTCGGTTATCATTGTACTTTCTGTTATCGTGGTACTTGCCGTCAACGAATTTGCCTTTGTTCCCATAGCGACCGCTATCATCTTGCCTCCCTCGCTTCGACGGGTCCCGAATTGAGTGTTCATTGCTTGTCCTCGCTCTTCAAGCGATAAGTTGTTTATTGAGTGGACCTGCTTTAAGATTGTTTCCTAACCCAGGGATGCTTGTTTTTTGATTTCTTCCAAGGTAATTCGCTCCTTTTGGTACTTTCGGAGATCTTGTAGTGTCTCGAGGTTCTTTGAGAAAAGTCTATCATACAGAGGGTGATCTTTATCCAGAGCATTGAGGAATACTCGTACTTTGTCCTTTTCCGTAGCTCCATTTCCCACCTCTACACACTGTTCAGTCCAATGGCTCGTCAGACTTTTGGTTGATTCTCCTGGGCGTACCCGAATGCTGAATAGTTTCTCCACCCCTGGCTTGGAGGAGTTGTTGTATAGGAAGTGCAGTATAAAAACTTTGGACAGCTCCTCGAAGGATGAGATCGAGCCGGCTGTTAGGTTATCATACCAAGCGAGAGCTTCCCCTTTCAAGCTAGAGGGGAAGTACTTACAGAGCACTTCATCTTTATTAGCGTAAGCCAGAAAGACTCGGAGATACATTTTGATATGCACGGTGGGGTCTCCCGAACCATCAAAAATGGAGGTGAAGGTGGGCATCGTGCACTTTACTGGAATTGCCAATGAAAGGATTTCTGGACTTAGCGGAGAACGGTTGACATCATTCATGGCTTGTGTGAGCTTGATCATGTCACTTGATTGAATTCGATTGTCAAAAAGCTCTGCTCGGAGCGCCTTAATCTGATCCAACATCACTTGCTGTAAGGCCTTTGCCTCGGCATCCTTCTTCGTTGGATTTCCTTCGCTGAATATCTGGATGCTTGCCTTCGTATACGCTGGAGGCTCGGTCTTTTTGCTAGATACCGTGATTCCTTGTCCTTTGCTGGCGCCTTTAGTCTTGATGTGTGTTTTGGATACGGAGGGTTCGTTTTGTTGAGACATGTTGTTTGGACGAGAGTGTCCTTCGCTGCTTCCTCGGTAGTTGGATGCTGATTTTTCTGCCACCTTTTTGTTTGCTTCGGCCAGCTGCTTCTTTAGCTTTTTTATTTTCCTATTTTTCAAGAATAACTTCCTAAATCGTGCAGCTCTTGCCGTATTTTCTTCGGTAGGCTGGTGCTCGGGCATATCATTGTCGGGGTCGGCTGCTTCGTCCTCTTCTTCGTCATTTTCCCCATTTTCTTCTTGTATTTGTTGTTGTGGTCGTTCTTCGGCCTCTGGGAATCCCTTTCCCTCGGGGCCTAAGTCCTCAATCAATACTTCGTCCTCATTTACGGTTTCTCAATGTTGAACTGTGCTTGCCGCTACCTCGGGAGATAACCCTTTACTTGTCGAAAATCTGGTGAAATGCTGTCTTGAGGATCCGGTCCCCTGCTTCGAAGATCCTACTCGCTGCCTCGGAGCCTGGTCCGATTTTGAAGCCATTCTGGTTGTGACCTGTCAGAAAATAAGAAACCCGTGAGGTCCAAGGTGGCTGGTGCAGCGTACTTTGTCGGCCATGCAAGTCTGTACACTGCAACGGATTTTTTCAGACGAATTTTAATATAAGTCGTTTTTGCCCTTTTTAGATATATCCCTAACTGCTTATTTTGTCTTTTAGCTCAAATCATCTTCCCCATCAGCTTCTTTTTATGGAGTTTTATTTCCAACTATAGCATGAATTTTGAAAACCCTAAAATGAATTTTCAGATATACTGTTTTTTGTACTCGTCTTTCTTAGAGCTAGATTCCATTGTTTAAATGTTTAAGACGAGAATAAACTACTCCTTTTGGAAATCGGCTTCATCACACTATAGTTTTTGAAACTCTTTAATGGATGACCTTACCACCTGATGCTGTGTTCAGAAAACCCTTAAACATACTAAAGCCTTTAAGGTTCTTTAGATGATTTAAGGTACAGGAGCTTCTTTTCGAAAAACAAGCTTTTGAAGATCTTTTGAAAAGACAAGAAAATATGCCTAAAATTTGAAAACCCGAAAAATCACAGGCAAACCCTAAGTTGTTTTAATCATCCCTGTTTCTAGCGCCAAACTGTACGAGTAGAAAATCTGCATAGGCTCATAAGGCTGCATATCCATCAGATCTACTCATACATACAGTAACTTTAAACGAGATTCAATGGTGCGAGGACCATAAGAACAATACCGAAGATAACAGAGTAACTGTAATTCAAGACTAAACGTATAAAAGCAAAGGCTAATATGTATAAAGATTTGTATATATTTCAATGTTGTGATTACACGGAATATAACCCTAAGAAACCAGAGGAGATACATACCTAATCCCACTCTTGCCGCTTAGGTTCTACCCAGAAAGAATCCAACCCCTGCAATGTTTTCCAAGCTCGCCTTATATAGGCCGAGCTTGGGTGGTTTACAGCTAATAAAGACAAGAGACTCAATCGTGGTGGTG